>JAVXUP010002468.1:0-129360 GCA_033070095.1 Escallonia herrerae | reverse complement strand
CCTAAAGACTTTTGCCCGATCCAATCATCTTCTCAATTCTCAATCGAGGATGGCTTTTGACAGTGCATACAAAGAAACGAGTACCATAAAATTCACCAGGAGTAAACTGACAAAAACGAGAAACCCAAATGCTATACCACCTTAATTATGGAGGAACTTCCTCGAGTGTTTGCCAGTTCAATCAGAGTTGACGTTTGCTTGTTTCCTTCAATATTCACGTTGTTACTTTGAATTATCAGACTCCAGCGACATCACGAATATTTGTGATCTGTACTTGTTTTTGCAATGAGAGTGAGACGTAACGCAATGGTAAGGTTACTCTATTGACCTGGAGGTCACAGGATCGAAACATGAGAACACTCCCCACAATAGTGGGTGTAAGGCTGCATAAATTAACCCTCCATAGACCCTGCAATGGTGGGAGCCTTACGTACTAGGGCCGCCCTACCTGATTTTTGCAATGGTCTCGGAAGTGATGACCATGTACTTTCAAAATTTTCAATCTAAACAACCATGTTTCCCTTCACATTGAAGCTCTCTTCGGTTAATGCATGTTGTGCATGGCCAATGAAGGCGGCGAGGTTGGGGTTAAAATTGAGTAGGTTTCATCCACAAGTCAATAAAGACAAAGCTGTTACCCCAATCTAATGGGGGTTCCTTGGAAAGATTCAAAGGTGTCTTTCCCTTTTGGTGTTTTTTGGCAACTGATCTCTGTTATCAGTGTGCTGCGTTAGTTCCATTGTGTATGAACAGCACTGGCAAGAGGGTAGAGATCCTTTACAACTATTCTTGAAGTTCAAGCACCTGAGAAGTAGCTTTTTATCTTCATCTGAGGTGCATTATCCATCGAGGGAATCCAAACTCGTCATTGAAAGGCACAGTTGTACTCTAGTTCCGCATTCACCACCTTATTACTACTAGTTGTGCATTTAATTGATTTGTTGTACTAGATCTTATCTTAGATGAACTTGGAATCAGTAGAAGTATGTCTATCTACGACAAGTGTTTCGTAATGATTCTGATTTACTTTTATCTCATTTTAGAAAGAAGCCCTATTGGAGCCACGATCATCGATGCTCTCTGTTTATAAATTTTATAAGCCATTGATTTCTGGGTATGGCAATATGATGTGAAGATTAAAAATGATCTAATATTAGTTGCTTCAGAATTCTACTGCTGAGCCAGTCTGTGACATCCCAGCCTGGGTCAACGTCTCTTTCCTACCATCACGTAGAGCTACAGTTGGTGTCAACTGACTCCGTCCAACACATCCCCATCCCCCCCCCCTCCCCCCGGCGGCTCACATGCACGCGCGGGATGTTCACACCTTTAATTGTTTTAATAGTTTTTTCTTGACAGCGTCACATAGGATGCCTTTTTTCTGGTTGCACACAAACATGGGATGTGTAATACTAATTTCCTTGCACCAGAGATTTGGGATGCGCTTCAAGCTGCTGCTGAAGCTGATCTAGACCTCGCTCAAGCTATCGTGGACAGTGCTGGGATCATCATTCAAAATGCAGATTTGACAGTATGCTATGACGAAAGAGGTATAACTAAATCAATGTTCCCTTCTCTTTTGCTTTCATATCATGGAGTCTGCGACATTCTTTGGGGCACCTTATGCTGTTTCTGTTGTATAGTCCTAGTTCCATTTCTCTAGCTTCAGTTTCATCTCAATACCTTGGAAATCCGTGCTGCAGGTGCAAAATATGAGATACCAAAGTATGTTTTGAGCGAGCCGACAAACTTCATACGAGATAGTTGAAAACTTGGAAGGGTCTTCAAGCTATATGTGCAAAAAGTAGATATATATTACGTAAAGCAGTCTTTAGAAAACTTTTAACGTCTGGTTCGCTTATGCCTTTTCACATGAGCCGAATTCTTCTTGCTGTGAGCTTCTTTATCACCGAGCAGGGAGGAAAGCATGTGTGTTTGCTGAACATTTCAAACTTCTTAAAGGAAATAATTTATTGTGCAATATTTTAAGGAAATGCTCAACTTGTTCAGTTGGTTCTTGAACTTGTATCTAGTTTCTAGCATTCACAATCCATGACACCGGGAAATAGGAATTGGAATTCCACTTTAAAAGTTCAGTTGAGACCTGCATGAAAATGTGGGTATCTTTGCAATTGCAGCTGAAAAGCTCTGGTAGCTGATGTATCTTAGGTCCTGATAATTTAGACCACATGTCTCAAGCATGTTAATGGCTCACAGGGTTCAAGCAAATCACCAATTGTATCTCAAGGGATTCACATATGATCTAAATATTTTGTTATGGAGTAAATAGAAATGGCGCAACAAACTGTAGACGACTAGGTGCTGCTTTGCTGGTTACCTGCACAAAATAGACCGTCCGGCCAGAATAATGTATAACGATGTTCTTAAAGCTCCCCGATGCATCAACATGGACGGGTGTGTTTCTGTTAAATGTTGCAGTGAGCATCCCTTCAAACTTCCAACCCCAAATTGTGATTTTAACCCGTTCCTGTGTCTCAATGTCATCACCGCACCACTGGCACTATTAGCGATGCCATGGAACTCATCAAAATAAAAGTATAAAACAAGAGGCGATGCCACGGAACTCATCAAAATACAAGATAAAAGCGTAAAACAAGACCGGAGAAGAAAATAACGAAGCACAGAAACCTTTGTCTTCATTTAAATTCTAGCGTCTTCATTACATTGACATCTTCAACCAACACCATGCTAACACGGATGCCAGCCGCACTCTGATGCCTATAACTAACCTGACGCGTGCATTCCTATACCAACTGAAACAAAAGGGAAAAGCTGACGCAAACATATGAATCTGGAAACAAAAAGATTCATATGTTCATAATATTAGAACCCAACAAAACAAATAGACATACTGGGGCAAAATCACTTATAGTGAAAGGAGGTTGTGCAACTTTTTGAAGATCAGGGGGGTAAAGCGCACCCAACCACCTTGCCCAGAGAGAGAGAACTAACAGTCATCTAATTCCAGAAACACCTCATAGGCCATCAGCGATAAGCACTCAAAACTAAAGCAGTTATACAGAAAGCTACATCTGTCAGGAAAGTCAAAATCATGTTGCTCGGAGGTTGGGACCTTGTAGTTACATGACTGACTTGTACATGGAGTAGTGGCAAGGATGCAGGAAATTCTCCTGGGCCTCTTTAGACCTTCCTGAAGAATGACATAATATTCCCCTGTTTAGGGTCCTTATTTCCTGCTTTTTTGTTTCCAGCTTTGCCAGTTGGGTTTAATGGAGCTGTGCCTCCTATTGCAGGTGACTTCTTAGCTGTGGATGGCCTGAGTCAATGAGAGAAAATAATCCTTAGGTACAAGCTGCGGAAGTAGTCAAAGATATAAGAGACGGGAAATATTTCATCCCAACCCTCTTCTTGGATCCAACCCCCACCCCCAACAATAAAAAACGACATACACCTGCCACAGAGAAAAATTAGAGTAATTCTGTGACGCTTATGGGAAGCATGACCATCACGTCATAGGAATGTTCTTTTATGTGCCATCGACAAATCCTCCATCCCTAAGAATGTCGCAGTATCATACTGCAACACCTAAGAAATGTTCCATCATGTGCAATCAACAAATCATCTCTTCCTAAGAATGTCCCAATCAATTCAGCTCGCTTTGTTGTAATACAGTTTTGGTTAGAATTGCTGATGAGGAAACTTTAGATACTACATCAAATTTAGCGCGTTCAGAAAAACAATTAAGAAAGCCTTCTTAATAGAGATCAGGAAGCCCATAACCAAGGTTAACTTCAACTAAGGCCTTATCTGCAAAAGCATAATCTTCTACTTCACAAAGACAGACAATTATTAAGTAATCATTCTTGTCTGTATAGCAGGAACAGAAACTAAAAACTGAAGCATAAGCAGATTTCAGCATCATGAAATATGAAATGCTATTCACTACATGTTGTTAAATATCAGTTCATAAAGATTTAAAAGCAACAAATAAACTAAGAACTTCTGATTACCTGTTAACAGTAGTGTTCACTGCACCATTGTCAGATTTCTTTATTATACTGCTATCAGGTTTTTTCTCTGCCTCATCGCCTTCCCAAACAACCTCGGTTACTGGAGCATAAACCAGATGAAATAAAGGGGAATGAGAACAAAGAGATCGGTGCACTCTTTGAACAAAGGACCTGAGGTAATAATGGGCACAATACTTCCAAACTTGCAACTGTACTTGAGGAAAGGAAGGAAAACACCTCGTTATGACACTATTCTATGAAGGAGTGAGGGAACGGACTCCTAGCACACGGGTTTTGCCAGAGAAATGGAAAACCACCCCAAAGCACGACTGTTTTGGCAAAAGCCATGTCTGTTTTGCAAAAGGGCTAGCTAACACAAAATTCTGATACTCTTTTAATTATCTAACTCATAAATCATGAACAAATCAACCAGCAAATAAAAGAGTACAGAGAAACCATTACTTGCTTACTAGAAGAAAATCTCTGATATTTGGCGTACCAGTAAGTACACAGACAGCTACAGAAGATAATAACTATGACACAAATAATGTCATAGGGAAATGCTATTTCCACCCTGTATATGCTATCCCACCCCTTATTGTCACCAAAAGTGCATTATTGACAATAACTAATCTTTTATCGACAAATGAAGGGGTGGAATAGCATATAAGGTGGTAGATAGCCTTTTCCAGTATCATATTAGCCGAGAAAGCAAGCAAACTAGGGCCTGTCTCGTTCTCGTTCAATTTGCAGAAAAATGTGCTTTGCTACTTGTGCTCTTCATACAAAATTGTTTTTAAATCTTATATGCATATTTGTAGAGCCTATGATACACAATTCTGGTGTCTCGGTTTTGAAGAGAAGCAAATCAATACGATATAGATACATTTCACTGCGACTACAATGATTTTTGTTGGCTATAGAAATAAAATGTATGTAATCACGTATAAATCAAGTCAAAACTTGTGAACTAATTATAGGCATACCTTCTCTTCCACGCTCATCAATGCGTGTCTTGAACACTTTCTTCCTTTTGGGTGAATTGGGAGCAGAATTAATCACTTCACCTTTCAAAACAGCATCATTTTGTGGAATACGGCTTTCTATCTTGTCTGAAGAGGAAATCCCAGATTCCTTGTCATTGCTGACACCTGATTCTTTAGTAAACAGTTTCTTCGATTCAATGTCAGTGTCTTCCTTGACCATAAGATCGTCTTTATTCTGTTCGACAAAGTTCAAGTTGTTTTTCTGCGGTACTGCACTTTTGGAACTCTCTTGTGGATATATGGAAGACTTAGATTTTGGAGGATCAGGTGATGCTAGACTGACTGCATCTTTACACTCATCCTCGTCATCTGAGAAATCAAAAACAACCCTCCTCTTTCTACTGCCTTCACCATTCGATCCTCTCTTAAACTTTACATTTTCACCGTCATCATCACTGCTCTCATTCTCCACTGCTTCACGAGCAAATATCTGAGCTTCTGCGGTAGCTGAAAGAACAATAAAAATAAATCAAATTAGCAACCTGTTAACATAAGTACTGTTGTGACGCAGAGTCTACACACAAAATTCCTTTACTCTTTTTGCTATAACAAAAGATATAATTATTTGGAAACCAACCCACTGAATTTGGAGCACAATCACTAATTTTGGTTGTGGCAGAAATGGACTTGGACTTTGTCGATGCACGACCCCACATACTAGCTAGTGAGCCTCCGGTTCCAGAGGCGCCTTTAATTTTTTTAGTAGCAGGTAATTCAGGATCTTTTTCTTTATCTGCACTGGGCTTGCTACCCTGGTCACGAGCTCCTGCACCATGACTTTCATTTTTTATATCTTTTACCACATTGGGAGACTGCAGACTAATATTAGGGCTTGATTGCTGAAATTTTTTGTGTTGGGGCAGTGAAATATTGTCCGGTTGAGGGGCAGAGTTATTCCTGAATGGTGCAGGGGCTCCTGCACTTTTCGCCTGCAGAAAAGCAGTGCCTACTGATGTTCCCTCGGGATTGCGCTTGACAAAGGAATTTATAACCCCGCAAAACCTGAAAAAGCAGTACTGCCTGCATGAAGGAACAGAAGCTGTGGTGTACGAAAGAACTACTTGCGTACAAATACACCAGGATGCGTGTGTATGCATGCTCAGTTAATGGAGGACTTTGATGCACTAACTGTCACATGCAAGAACATTCATAGCTAATGTCCAAGATGCCACGGAAAACATGAAACCTCTGAACATGATAGGTCTCATTTTTGAAAAGTCATCTGAACTTCATAAACTTTGGACATGGAAATGAGAAACAGTTTGTAGAATATCGTAGTTCACTGACATTTCATTTTGCAGTCGGTGGAATGGGGGTGGGGCACAACAATTTAAAGAACATGATTAACTTCCTTGTATACTAAACTGGGGGTCCAACTGAATTCATATATCCACACAACAGTTCTTTTGGATGCTATTCATCAAAACTCAAAGGATCCTAACTAGTACACCTTTTCTAACACTAAGAGAAGAGGTTCTGTTACATAAAATCACGTGTGCCTTTGGTGAATCCTAATATTGGCTGGCTCAATATGTCATGAAAAGGCCCCAGATGGGCGCGTCTTTCTTGAACTTATGTGTTTAAGCAAAGCATACACATCCAAGCCCACAATTTACAGCAAAATATTTGGGGGCTATACATGGAAATATGTACCTTCATGCCTGTGAATCTTTTATGTCCCCTTTCTTGGACACCAAATTTAACTCTTTAATTTGCAAACCTGACAAAAAATTAACATATCTAAAATTTTACCTTATCGTTACATCCGATCAGGTCCCAAATACATTTCCCTGTTTGCACTGACAAAGAAAGCAACCCCAGAAGCACTGAAAAATAGCAAAATGAAAGCAACCCCACACCCCTGACACCCGTACATATGTCACTCGTATAAATTTGATGCCTCAATTGAAACTTCCTTCTTCACTCCTAAAAACACTAAACTTAAGGTGTTACTGTGTTGCTATATGTGTTTACACAGTTCTATCAGAACAGCAAGCTATTTTGTAAAGCCGGTTATGATCCAACTATACATCTCATAACTTGTACATGCATAAATAGGGTTGTAAATGAATGGTGTTGTTCACGAACAACTCGCTGTTCGTTCTCTCTGAAACTTGTTCATGTTCGTTCATGTAATAGGTGAACCGAACACGAACACAATTTTAGGGCTCTTTTATTAAACGAGCCGAGTTTGAACATGATGATGTTTGTTTATTAATGTTCGTGAACAAGAGGGCTCGTTTACTTAACGAGCTGAACACAAGCCGAGCCTTATAAACAAACATCGGTTCATTTATTCATTAAAAAAATATAATATATATTACAAACCTACACAAAAATATCTGTGTTGTATTGGGACGTGGAAGCATGTGGATCACCAATACTTCCTCTCTCTATCACTAAATTCATTTTCTTTTCTCTCATTAGAGACACTCAACAGTCAAACACTCACACCGCTGGCCAGTATTCAAGTAGTCATCATACAGGCACACCGCCGGCCAGACCACTGCCCACACTGCCGGCCAGACCACCACCACACCCCCAGCCAGATCACCCCCCATGCCGCGGCCTTCTCTCAGACACTCGAACAGTCAAACACCCTCTGCTCTCTGTCTCTCATCACACAAGCACACCGCCCGCCAAACCATCGCCCACATTGCCGGCTAGACCACTGCCAACTCAGGCCATAGGCCCACAAATGGCAGCTGCTCCTCCACACAAGTCAAGTCCTCTCTATCACTGATGCCCCTCTAATCGCTATCTTCTCGGCGGTGAATGAAAGATCAGTGATATTACATAGGTGTGCGTGCTTGACTCCTCCACATACATATGCACATACCATCTCTTTCTCACTCTCAAGCACGTACACCCATCACCCAGGATTAGATCTGGGATCTTTTACGACTCCAAATCTTAGATATTTGTGAAGATCCAGAAATCCGTCGACTTCATCTTCTTCTTCGGTCATTTCTCCGGCCATTTTTTCGATCGTTGATTCAGTTTGTTTCTTTAGACAAACGAGCCAAATCGAGCCTGAGCTGTGCGTTGACGAACTCGAGCCGAGTTCAAACACGCATGTCTGGCTCCTAAACGAACACAAGCCGAGCTCAAACATCCCTGAAAATATACGAACCGAGTTCGAACACACCCCTGTTCGGCTCGAACTTGGTTCATATACAGCCCTACGCATAGTGTTAAGTAAGTCACAGTTGTCAAACAAGTTCAAGGACTTCTGGCAATTGAGGTGTAACATAGTCTTTACCTGATTTCACCGAGCAGAAAAAGGCAGATAAACCTATGGCGTATAAAAGTGCTTTCTAGCATCCAGTATCGTAATATTCATCTATTCCGAACTCTTATATATAGAGTAGTTATATTTCTGAAGAAATAAGGCAGAGCAATCAAGACCTTATTCGGTTATTCCAGTAAGAATTCCTCTTCCTAAAAACCAATGAAAGTACCCATGCAAATGTAGAATATCTTATTGGCATGTGGCACAAACCCATAGGCTCAAATATAGAAGCACTATACCTGTTATCTCGCAAGCAATTAATAACTGTAGGGGGCTGCTTAAAGAGCTCTTCTGCTTGTACAAATTCAGCATTCCAAAGGGCCGCTGGATCCTTTAGAATGCAAGCTTGTACACTATATACCTGAACTGAGCAATTGTCATCAAAATCTCCTTTGGCTTCTGCACAAAAAGGTCGGGATAGAGAGATGAGAGATCTCAACCAAATTATCCATTCCTATTGCCGGCAACTAACCACCAGTGTCCAATGAAGGTAAAAGCAGACACACAAAGAAAGACAAATAGACACACACAGAAAAGGATAATGGGCAATATTTTGAACATTTTTTCTTGAAATGTAGACGAACTTTCACAATTCACAAGCCAGATGCCAGACGGCGTGGCCGATGTTAGTATCATTACAATAGCTTCAGCAGATGACAAAAGAGAGCTGCTAAAGCATAGCCTAACTTTAGATTGAAATCGACTGTTATCGACATCCCTTGATGATAGGTTTCATGTCCATCCCTTGATGATAGGTTTCATGTCCAATCTCTTCAATGCATGTATTCAACCACCTAAACACCATGCGAATTCCATGAGCCTGAAGAGAGTCCAAAATGAAATGTCGCAGCCTCGCAGGACATAAAAAAATGCCTCACCCCTCATTGAAACTGCTTCCTAGTGTCACTCCCTCGCCTGTTTCTATACTTGTTTATGCTCCTTGGGTGCGCAAACATCCTAGATTGGAGTTTGAACTTTGTGCCTTACTTACAGGGAAGAGAAAAAACGCAAAAGAAAAAGGGTGCATGATGTATGTAGTACATTGTAGAAGATAAGATACAGGAGACTTATTTGACCTTTAACAAATAGACACTTTGTATGCTTCATCCGCAAAAGTAGGCGAATAAAAGCAAACAATGGCAGACAGCTCATATGTCAACTTGGTATGGAATGATATCTTCGTAAAGCAGACAGCAAATGTGTCAATTTAAAAAAGAAATGATAATCTTGCTAAAACCAAAGTTATATGAGAATACTCGATAAATTCACACAGGTCATCGGGCTCGACATCCGCCATTGTTTTGCACATTTTCCCAACCCATCAAAATGGTAATTAAACCTCATCGCCTTTCCAAATATAGTCTTAACTAAGCTTGTCAAGTATTTTCCTCAATGATGTCAGGATAATAAAGTGAAGAACATAGTCAGAAGTCAGACTACCATTAATT
Organism: Escallonia herrerae; assembly: GCA_033070095.1. NCBI lineage: Eukaryota > Viridiplantae > Streptophyta > Magnoliopsida > Escalloniales > Escalloniaceae > Escallonia > Escallonia herrerae. Next base: position 119,582 of record JAVXUP010002468.1, on the reverse strand, counting down.
GCTCTATATAAGAGGTGGTACGCTTAGTGCTGGCTTTCCCAACCAGTCAAATGTTTCTAGAATCTAGTAACTCTGAGCCTGTGAAATACTTTGTCTTCTGCTATTTTCCATTTTTCTTATATGCAGTGGGCCTTCTTTTGGTCTATTTCATGCCCCTATTTCTTCGCTTCTTAAAGGGTGCTCTTTTCGTCTTCCAGCAGGCCCAAAATTGCTTTAAAATGAAGGCACTTAAAAAATTGGCCAGAACAGTGAGATCACTGAGATGCAACACAAAGCTCAATGGTTCAAAGAAGCAAGACACATTTTACTAAAGTGAAAAGGGAACATCAGGGTGACACATGCTTGCAAAAGTGATTATATTTCTTTAACCATTTGTTTAGCAGTAACTATTGTCAAACCTAGCATTGTAGATTCCTGATTGCTGAAAGAAGAACTAACCTGAAAGTTTGGGCCTCGAAACTAGCCTTATATGGTAAACTGAAGGATTATTTTTCAACCAGCCAGACACAGAATAAACAACTTCCAATTCACTTCCATGTTTTTCAGCAAACTGTTGAAGCAACCTAATGTAAAAGAATGAGCAGCTTATCAAAGCAAAATAAATAACTAAGAGTATCCTCCAGAAAAACCCTTACCTCTTTGCAGCATTTGATGATATCAAAAAGTTACGACTCAGCCACTTGTAGGAGACCTAAGAGGCATACTAATGAATTAGAAAGTTGCAACTTATTGCAGCATTACAAGTCTTTTTTACTTCAGTATATTGTCAACTCCTTAAAAATTGCAAAAAACACAAAGACAAAACGATCTGAATGTGCCCAAATGATTATCAAAGAGGGTTGTAACAGTGAGAAAGCCGAATAGCACAGCACCAATTACTATCCAATCAAATAATCCTAAATGCTAAACTATTAGCTACGTATTAGTTACTTCAGGACTCATGTAGGCCAGAGCACATATGAGAGCAGAAGCTGAAGAAAAGCAAGGTGAGATGTCAATCTTGGAAAAGTGAACCTAGCTTAACCGTAAAACCTACATAATGTCAGTTAGGTTTAGTTTTAGATGAGCAAAATAATTTTATATTCTCAACAGCAAGATCGTAGTCAATAACATGGTTGCTGTAACATTAGTACACAAAACATTTAATCAGTCTCTGATGTTGGCAGATATAAAAGATACTAATATAGGCTTCTTGGCAGTTATAAAACTTGGTTTAATGATCTTGTGCATGCAGTCCCACAAGAACCATGACCATCGTCCAATAAGATGCTAGATCAATCTCAGGTCCACACCAGGGGACTGACCAGAGGCTTGACCACGACTCTTAACTCTACAGATAGTGTGATTCTAAGGATAGCGTGATTAAGGCACTTAATCATGGCTAAGCGAGGCAAATGGTTTAATACAAGCACATAAGACGGCTACTGTTTTCAAAACAAATAGTGTGATTCTACCAATAGTGTGATTGAGGCACTTAATCATGGCTGAGTGAGGCAAATGGTTTAATACTAGCACATAAGACGGCTACTGTTTTAAAAAAAAAAGGTTTACACACAAAGTGGTAGATCAATGGTTCATATATCTGGACAAAGAGCAAAAATCAGATATAAATCCTAGGAACAAAGACAGAGGTATGCGTTTCTTTGAATCAAATGAGCCACGTCAAATGACAATAGCTGATGAATAAAAATGAATGTCTAGGAAGACCTTCTTCTACCAGGTTAAAAGACCAAAAAACTGATGCAAGTACCTAGTGATTGCAGTTAATAAATTATTGAAATCCCCAATTCATGTGAATGTAAGTTAGAACCTCAAAATAGCCTTGAAACTGGTCAGGTGTTGTCTGTGCAGGGGTCCGAGGGGTACATCACACAAAATTAAGAGATTATGGGATACAGTCCCTCTTTCTTATGTGGTTGTTGTAAAGGATAGGATTGAGGATCTTTTGATCTGCTGATCTCCCTGGATATAGCCTCATGTCCATGATGTTGCACTAGAACTACCCCAGGATTGTAGATTTGTTTCTTTGTTTCTCAAAGTTATCAGCTTTAACATTAGGTCATCCCCTCTCCATCTGTAGGGTATACTCTGTATCACAAACGAAAGGACTGAATCAGCAATACGTGAGGAACTTATTTGAAAGACTTAACCTCTAAAACTACATTGCTGCCAGATTAAAATGCCCACTTTTGAACTTATCTCGAAAAACAGGAATCTAGCTACAAAATGTCGAAGGCCCAAATAGTTAAAACAACTATTTCTAGTTGATAAAAACAATGCAGGCGCGTACTAAACAATGCTACATTTTCCTATAGTTGTTTCCCGAATTCTGACCCCCAAGTGATCTGGCTCATTGAAGCCACGCATTTGCAATAACAATAGGCCCGTGCCTTTTACACGATTATAGCTAAGCCGTCGATGAGTCACAATTTTGGTACAAAATCTAGGAAATCCTCGCATTATTTGTGCATGTACACGCTTAATCGTTAACTCATGAGCTGTCATCCGAGTGGCATAAAGCTAACATCTTTAATCGACTTTATTCGTTATTTATTACTTCTCTCTACATCTCAACTAGAACAGTGCACATGCAATTGAAAAAATGAAAGAAAAAGCAGCCCGCCCTGCGAGTATTTGGAGCCCTAATTATTTCTCTTTTCACTCACAATTCGACAAAACCCATATACTTACAGTGCAAAAACAAGATAACTGCTGAGATAATAGCCGTTAAAGATAAGTTCCACCATTTTACTCGAAACTTCAAGGAAATCTCCGATTAATTGGATAAGTACTTCGATGAATTGAAAGTGAGAGAGGTACCACTTGAAGCTTATCACAGACTAGGGCTTGAATCTCGTCAAGAATGCCTAGGGTTTCCATTTCGGCCATAATTCGGGTGTTTCTCGGAGATGGGTCGGATCTAGCAAAGCAATAGTTCGAGGAGAAACACTTCCCTCCTTCAGCGTTCTCGCTTTCCCGCCATCGCATTCGGGGGTTTATGGTACTCTAATTCCATAAGATGTTTTGTCTAACGTCCACGTGACCGAGCACGTGCTCTCGGGTACTACGAAAAAAATTAACTAAATAGAATCTCGCCAGAGAGAAAATGCGACTTATTAGCTAGTTCAATTCGATACAACTAAATCTTAAATAAAAAGGAAAAAAAAAATGAGATCTAGTCTTTTGTTGTTTTACGTTGCTAACCTCGTCTCTCTCAACTAAAATCGGGTACCAAGTCAACGTTTTTAGGGAAAAGTAGGGAATGACCCCCTCTACTTTACACGTTGTGCGATTTGCCCCCCTCCACTTCAAAGTTAAGTACTAAACCCCCCACAGTTACAGAAAATGGGCACCTTAGACGGAAACCGTTAAATATAACAGCGCGTGGTCAACACGCGCGCTGACTAACGATTTCTTTTTATAAATGACATTTTTGTCCATTGTCTCTTTTTAGAAAAGAAAATCAGAAAAAAAAACCCTAATTCTAACCACCCCACCCCCCGCCACCCAACCCCCATATCCCCCCAACCCAATTCTGTCAACTCCCCCGACCACCGCACCCCTTCATTTCCCCGTCTGCCTCCCTCTTCCCTGTCGCCGCACCACCCTCCCCTTCCCCTTCCCCGTCGCAGTGACCGCCCTTCCCCTTCCCCGTCGCCGCGATCACCCTCCCCCTTCCCAAGGCCCCGTCGCAGCGACCGCCCTCCCCCTTCCACGGCATTAATGAAAATTTGAATTGAATTGAAATCAGCAGTGTGGGTTTGCCAAAGGGCTTGCCGGCGTGGTGGGGTGGGTTTGCCAAGGGGCTTGCCGGCGTGGTGGGGTGGGGCGAGTCTGCCGGATGGTGGGCTGAGAGAGGCTGCCGGCGGCGTGGGGTGAGGATGACGCTTGGGCTGCCGGCGGCGGGGTCAGATCTGGAGAAGGAGAAGATAAACCCTAATTTTCAAATTAGGGTTTTGAAACCCTAATTTTCAAATTAGGGTTTTGAAACCCTAATTTTCAAATTAGGGTTTTGAAACCCTAATTTTCAAATTAGGGTTTTGAAACCCTAATTTTCAAATTCGGGTTTTGAACCCTAATTTTAAGGTTTCAAAACCCTAATTTTTAAATCAGGGTTTCAAATTCTCTAATTTTAGGATTTCAAAAGCTTAATTTGCAAATTCGTTGCTAATCCTAACGGCAATCGCGGTTCCTTTTTTTTTTAACTCCCTGGTGGTCGGAGAAAAAGACCAGTGGTTGTGTTCAGTGAAGTGGTTGTGCTCAGTGAATCACCAATTGTAGCGGGGTTGACCAGAGGAGGAGGGTCATGGGCAAAAATTGTAATTTAAATTTGAGGCGGGGAAATTGCACACCATGCATAGTATAGGGGGTCATTAGCTAATAAAGAAATAAGGGTATTTTGGTCATTTCACGCTATTCATAACGGATCTGTCTAAGGTGCTCATTTTCTGTAACTGTGGGGGGGGGGGGGGGGGGTTTAGTGCTTAACTTTGAAGTGGAGGGGGGCAAATCGCACAACGTGTAAAGTAGAGGGGGTCATTCCCTACCCACGTTTTTATTGTATCAAGTGTTGATTCACAAACGAGTAAAGCTGTTGTATCCAATTCTAGTGTATGCATTGGGAAGTTAGAATATTTGATCGTATTGTTCTACAATAGTTCCAATACTTGGCTAAGAGTCGATCTCGTCGTTTGGAAGTTAGAAACTTTGGACAAAAAGTTGGATTCTCGAGCATTTACTCTTCAAAAAATAATTATAAATATTAGTGCAAAGCAATTTTAAACTTCTGTACTTACAAATGAGCTACCCAATCTCTTCGGATATTTTTTCATACTTGTCCTTGGGATGTATGCTACACGCATGTTTGATTTCTTTTCAAAAGGTAAATATGTGAAATTCAGAACTAAACATCGGGAGATAGAGAGTGAATAAAAAATTTTCAAAATAGTATTAAGAATTGGTGGTTTTGTTATTCAGTTTTATCACATCATCGTTACCCGTGTTAACCGTGAACAATCTTTGTAGCTGTACACTGAGAATATTTAGCCGTAGCAGCTATTATAGCACTGAAACATCCATACGATCTAAGGACGGACGATCACTACGCATGTTAGAAAGTTGCAAAAGCATACACCGAAAAAGATGTGAATTATTGTTTGGGACTTGAATTAGATAGCATCAAGCAAGTACCATTTTGCAGTATAAGCAGGAAAGGAGCAATTACTATGCTCGATGATGCTGTTATGGTGGTTGGTTTCAGCTTGGGTGGGACATGTCAATCCCCGTGCGTGGTTATCGACTAGTCTCTGCGTGCTTTGATTCTTCAAGGCATTCTAGTTGACATTACATTTGTTCACAACCTATCTTGGCAGCACTTATGGACCCATTGTGGGCCCTGTTTTATGTGATATGTCGATATTGTCAACGGTCAATTTTCAACGCTCACGACCGGTCAAAGCTACACAAGCTAAAGTCACTTGCATTTTCTCTTTTTTTTAATGATTTTTCTCTAGTAAGAAAGTTATTTTTGCCCGGCCTATTTTCTTATTAGAGAGATGACCTCAGTGCGTCTCGACCTTCAAAGGCCCTTTTTTGCTTAGGTGGATGCGTACCTTCCCTCTTGGGGGTCGGCAGCCTTCCCTTTAAGGGGGTCGGTCGGGCTCCCCTTTAAGGGGTCTCCTACCTTCCCCCTTTTGGGGGTGGGGCTTCCTCACCAATGTATGCTCACTTCCTTCCTTTTGTGTCGGCTAAGTGTTATGGGAGAGCTATACGCGATGTGCACCAGCCTGCCGACTTTGCCACGCACGAGTGTTGTTTCTGTGATGCCCGTTGCCCACGTCTATGCACCGTTTCGTGATGACATCACCCGTGCCCTTGCGCTGACTTCACGACCCCCGTTGCCATGCCCCGTGCGATGTTCTTGCATCAGATGCCCCCTGTATGACACTTATTTCCTTGACAAACATTTCCGCGGCCGTGCACCATTCATACGTCACATGCCTCTGGCACAATGCCCTATTTTATGACACCTGTTGCAACTCCCATGCGCCACTCTCATGTCACGTGCCCCTGTCACCGTACATTTTGCTGCGCCATACGCCACACTGCTAATATAGCCGCACCCTCCGACTCTTTGTCACATTACCATGCCACTGACACTGTGCACACATCATCACGCTCATGCGTCGATTGTGATCTTGTCACGCTACCACACCCCCTGGCATCCTCCTCGCGTTGGTCCAACCTTTTCACTATACCATGTGCACCTTACCTTGGTCATGGAACATGTTTCGACTCACTCCCCTGAGTGTGCAGCATCCTGCGGGGATATAAGCGACTCTGCCTGGATACTATCTCTGCCAGGGAGCTCTAAGTGCTCCGGTATGAAGACTCATTTTCTGCCAGGTAGATGGCTCATTCAAGATGCTATCTCGGCCCGTCTGGTAGGTGACTCCTCTGAGACACTACCTTGGCGTGCTCCGAGTGTTCTAGCACAAGGACTCATCTTATGGGGATAAGCAACTCTCTGGGATACAATATCCGCTAGGAAACTCTAAGTGCTCCGGCATGACGACTCCCCTTCCGCCAGGTAAACGGCTCTTTCGGGATGTTACCTCGACCCGTTAGGTAAACTACTCCTCCGAGACACTATCTCTGCCAAAGAACTCCAAGTGCTTTGGCATGAAGACTCCCCTTCCGCTATGTAGATGGCTCATCAAGGATGCTACCTCAGCCCGTCAGGTAGGCGACTCTTCCAGAACACTACCTTGGCGAGCTCCGAGTGCTTCAGCACGATGAATCATCCACGGGATAGGTGACTCCTCCGGAACACTATCTCCACCAAAAGTGACTGTGCGACTAGTCTACGTGCTCCTACACTAGGGGCTTTCATCAGCACCCCTAAAGATTATGACTCCCAGGTCACTCTGAGACTGGAGTAGGTCTCCGGAGTGCAGTGCGCCTAATCCACCTGGCAGTTGGGCATCGAGCCTTCCCTACCGCTGCCAGGCCATCTGCGTTTCTCGACGCCCTATAGGACTTTGCAAGGGCTCTTGACTAATGGCTAGATTAAGGGAGTTCTCTAGCCATACCAGCGTTGTGTGAACCGGTCTTTCCTGACAAACAAAGCGAAGTTTGCGATCCGATAATCCCCGAAAGACCAGCACCTATGACCCACTCGGTGACGTGTCACTCCCAGGAGCACCACGTGTCAGTTGATGACATCATCATCTCAACATCTATAAATAAGGGGCTTGGTAATTCATTTGGAAGACTTCACATTTTCAGAATTCACATTCATTTTCTCACTCTAGAAATTTTAGAGTGTGAAATATACACGACCTTGACTCTGGACGTAAGTATTAGACTGTGGCTGTTATCGTCTATTCACCCCGCGCCATCGCCCGCGTAGCACTGTCGCTCCTTAGGCTCTGGGAAGCCCTTGGTTTTTACTCTTGCTCCATCCTTGCTCTGTACCACATCAGCACACTTGACATCTGACTCGGACTGTATTTCTTGTGGCACCTCCATGTCGAATGCGAACCTATTTTCTTGACATCAAGATTGAATGGTTTGGCACGAGGAGTCAGGGAAGAAGGTCTTGTTGTTGGGTCGGGTGGAGATTTGGCTCTATACACTGTAGAAGTAACTTTCATTGTCAAGGAATGGAGATTTTGTTACGTGTCTTTAGTGTACGATGATTGACAGGTTGTTTTAATTTTAGGTTTTGGTTCAGTCTACAGGAAGATGGATGCATGCTTTGATTTAAATCGCAAAAATTTCTTTCAATTGCTTTCGGTGGATCAGCATGATTCATTTTGATACTGATATCCTAAGGCTGGTGTTGTAGGTAGTGTTATTATATTGGTATAGCAAGAACATGTAAATGAGACCGAGTGACATGGACGGCGGCGTGGGAATTCAAAGGCAGAAATGTGGTATCTGTTTGGAGGAGGCTAAGGACTTTGATAGGTTTAATGACCAACCTGATAACCAACCGGTACATCCTCTCATTTCTACCAACCATTTATGCTGTACAGACCAGCTTACTCCCAAGCAGATGGCGGTATCTGTGGACATCTACTCAGTCTTTAAGTTCTGACGACGAATATCAAAACTTGGATATTATCAATGCCAGGGGCTCTGGAACGCAACAAAGTGTTAAAAGGAAAATTTAGGAAACTTTACGAGGTTTCTGGAGGTGGTCTTAACCATCCATGACTCCTCAAGTTTAGACGCTTCAGTTGAAAGATCTCTTGCTATTACGGTCATTATTATTCTCTTATTGATCTCAGTCCTTGCAATGACTTTTTCTCGAGAAATTTCAAGATATTGCCATGCATATTTCTTTTACTGAAAGTGTGTAACTTTAATGTGTGTCATATACAGAGTTTCCTTGCAAAGTCTTTAATGGTACTAATAGATAGACTTGCAGTGGAACTCACATCTGCAAAGGAAGAGTACCAGAAAAAGGTATTACTATGCCATGATGATGATGATTTTAACAACTGAGGTAGCCATGTGAGTTCCTTTGGTGGTTACAAGGACTTTGATATATAATAATTGAAGCAAATGCACGCCTTTCTCTTTGCAGTTGGGTTAGAAGCTTCACGCAAGGCCATTAATACATAGATGCTTAAACCAAATCATTATAGTAATGTCAACTCCTCTAGCTTTCACACTACACCTCATTCTCTAAAGTCCCTAAATTCCGCTGCAAAAAGCTTCCACGGAACACCTTTTTCATCCAGACCCACCCTTAAAAGAGTACCCCTCTTCTCCATTTCTCTGAGAAAAGACCCTCTTCATCTCTCTTGAACTTGTTCTTCACCACCTTCTGATCACCTCTGTCCAGTTTCCGCAACCATGTTGAATACCACATTTGAGCTAATCAATCTGGCTGCTTCCAGTTCTCTCCTAGTGTTCTGTCTCTGCAACTTGATCATAGTCATTCTACTTGTTGGGAGCTCAAGGTCCAGCTCTTTCTTTCTTGTCCAACCCCCAATAGTAGCCACTAGTAACAAGAATGCTGGAATCATGACTGATAGTCACACAGTTGACAAGAGGACTGTTGTAACAGGCGCTAGAGAAGCGTACGGTGTCAAGAAAGCGCTGATCCACAGCAACATCCACGATCAAAGAAAAGGCGATGAAGAAGAAGAAGACGATGAGCTGAGAGAAAGGGTCGAGGAATTCATTGATAAGGTTAATAGAGGTTGGAAGGCAGAAAAGTTGAGGACATATCCTCTTGGTAGTTTGGTCCAAGGACACAGAAATTTCTGAGAAATATACAAATGTCGTGTTCATGAATTCTCTTTTATGGCCTATCCGATGTTGATCTCATTCTTGATAATTTGGAATGGTTTATCGCTTTCAAATCCCGTTTTCAAAGCACAAAATTCACTTATTCTCACCATAATACGATTCACCAGCTCACTGTGGGATGCATAATCTTTTCACCCTAAACTTATGCCTATAAATATTGGCAATCACCACTTTTATTTATTGATCAGCAAAATACTAACGAGGTTTTTTAATTGAAAAAAGCTAATTCTATTGTTATGCCATTGAATAATTGTCAATGACACGATTTCGATGGAGGGGATTGATGAAAGTATCATTTCTGAAATAAAATTATAAGAAATGACACTAATAATTTGATCAAAATTACGTCGTTTATGGTCACATCATTAAAAACTTTTACAGTTTTTCCCCTATTAATTTAGCACGTGACCAACATCATTTTCATCTCATGAATAATCCTACTATACAGCTTAAAGAATATAGACGCAAACGTGAAAATTAATGTTTTGTGCTGAAAGTGCGTTCGAACTGCCTTAAAATTAGAAACGTTTCACCTATTTTGGTCATTTCCAGTCCGTTTTAGACTATACAAAAGGAAAAAAATACTCCCTTCGCCATTTCAATAGTCTCAGAACACTGAATCGCCATAAATTTCGTGGCTAAAGTTTAATCCAGGCGTGCAAACGGGGGGGGGGGGGGGGGATTTATTCCTCGAAACTTGTTATTTTGCACAAAAGACCCTTAATCCTTTCCCCCAAATTTTGACTATAACTCCGTACTTGACCCCAAATAAGTTGAACTTCCATTCCGCCCGTTGGTTCCAGTATCCAGACTTCATATTTTCAGGGTTGGGGGATTTGGGTCGTCGGCCGTCTCATTCTGTAAGCATATACTTGTAATACCATCTGATATGTGTTTGTAAATTTTGTCTCAATGAATTGTTACTGCCACGTGTTTGTGAATTTGTCTTAACGAAATTACTACGAGGGTGCATACTTCTATTTTATCTTTCAGCACCACTTAGGAATTGGATGTTTCAGCCGCTATCTTAAAATAGTCTGTTGGATATTTAATGCATAACATGGATTCATGGTGGAGACACTGACCGGTTTAATTATATAATAAGGGTGTGTGATTCTGTTGCCATTGTTTAGTGCTGGAGGATATGCAAATACACGGTCAAGGCTTCATAGAATCAGCCTAGGTTACGGCTAGCTTCTGATTAAAGTGATTGGTAGATTAGCCTTGGTTGTCATCCTCCATGCTTGCTAATTTAATATAAATGGAAGTAGGAGGACAAATCAAAGAAGAAAAACCAATCAAAATTTCTCTTGGAATCAAATTGAGAGTTAATTATATTGCATTCCTGTTCTTTAGTACGTCATGCTTTAATCTCAAACCGTTTTTCAAATCAAGTCTGGTCTTTGCTAATGCTACACCAAATATGGCTCGTTTAGTTAGTGAACATATTTACCTCTTGAAGGTGTGAGGTCCTTCATGTCATTCAAAGGTGAGATCATTTCAGCGATGAACTCAGCTCAACTGATTTCATTAGCATCAGCAAAAAATAGCTCCCCAGTTTTTTGTGAGCCATTGGTTCCACCGTATGATCTACAGGGAAAAAACCATGAAAAGAAAGTGCCACATTTTGTCGTTCCTTCAGAATAATTTAGTTGATGACTAACTTGGATTTCAGAGTAATCTTAAATTATTTGGTAATTGAAGCAATGTACTTTTGGTTGAATAGTTGCGAATTTTCTGAATAACTACTTCTAACAAAGGAAAATTTTCACTTTGGAACCGAACCTAGGAACCTTGAAACGCCAGTCGAGTACCAAGTTCTTTCTCTATGTTTGTCCAAGCTATTTGAATTTTCGTTTACGTCCATTGTGATTAATGAGTTTTCTTCTTTCCTTTACCAGTAAAAAGAAAGAAGATGGATGCCACCACTCAGTTGCAGAGCAGCAAAAACCGAAAGTTTGATTCCGACGCTGATGACAATACAATCAGCAAATTCCCTGATTGTGTTCTCCATTACATCCTATCTTTCCTTCCTATGAAAGATACCATTCGCACATCTGTACTATCAACAAGATGGCGATACATATGGACGACCTCTATTTCTGATATTGATTTGGATGATTCATTTTCGGGGAATTCTGTATCTAGGAAGTACTTCTTGGATTTTGTGGAAAGGGTTCTTCTTCTTCATGATGCGTCTGATATAAGAAGATTCCGTCTCGCTTTTAATGTTCCTGTCAGGGCTTCCCGTGTTAATTCGTGGGTCTTTGCTGCTGTAAAGCACAATCTTCAAGAGCTTGATCTGTCTTTACCTGTGAGAGCAAGTTTTGTGTTACCTTGTTGCCCTTTTACTGGTGAATCCCTAGTTGTCCTAGTTATAGAAATGGACTGTGCTTTGAAGGTTCCTACATCTGTTTGCCTCCCAAGCCTTAAGCGCTTGCAGATTGCTGATGGCAATCTGCAATGGCAGAATACAAAGAGTTGCCCAGTGCTTGAAGAGTTGCCCACTCAACGACTCTTTTCTAGTTGCCCAGTGCTTGAAGAGTTGGCCTTTGCAGATTGCTGATGGCAGAATACAAAGAGAATCACCATTTCAGTACCATCTTTGAGAAGTATGACTTTTTGTAACCTTCCTTTGGTCTACATTAATGAGGATTTAATTGATTGCGAGTTCAGAATTTATGCTCCAAATCTTTTTACCATAAACCTGTAAGTACTCTGATAGTTGATTGCCTTTTGTTAACCCCATCTTCCCTAAAGAAAGCATCTATTGACCTGTTGAATCAAAGAGCAGAATGGGATGAAGTTGCTATTCGTGCAATCAGATTGCTCAACTGTATCCAGAATGTCAAGTCTCTAAGAATATCTGGTGATACCTTGTTGTAATGTTCCCTTCACATATTTACAAGAACCATATGAATAGGTTGGGAATAATCTATACTTTGTAATAATTCTGATTTCATTTTATTTACTCTCTTGAATGTGCAGAGAATCTTCCTTCTCACCTTCCGACCTTTCATAATTTGACCACGCTGGAAGTGGATTTAGACACTTACAGTTATAAAGTCGGAGTTCTGATTGACTTTCTCTGAACAACACCTAACCTAGAGTTTCTTGACATTGAGGTAGATTTTGTAAGACAAACTTTGAGCTGTTTCTTTCCTTAGATTTGTGATTGGGCTGCTCTGGACATTATTCAGAAGCTTTATTGGTTTTTTGGACATTTATCTCATGAATTCCTCTTTCACTGCCATGAAGGGACCCGTCCCAGACCGTTGCATCCACCAGGAGGAATTGACACTCCAAGTTGTTCCTAAATGTTTTGAATCTCATCTCAGGACCATCAGATATTCATATTTTGATGGGAAAGATGGGGAGTTTTATTTACTAATATATTTTTTTTGGAGAGAGCTACGATTTTGAAGACGATGATGATTTACTGTTTTCATGGGTTCCCAGCTGATAAAAAGAAGGTAGAGGATGTAAAGAACCGGTTACATACGCTTCCTAGAGGCTCGCAAAGCTGTGTCATCAACATAAGTGAAGTTTATCAAGAGATGTACTCTGAATGCCACATCAGACGAGGACTACCTCCAGCTTTTCTTGTCCATTTGCTTTGTTTATGCCATACTTTTCATCAATTGGTACTTTACTCAGCAAATGGCATTAGATGTAACGTTTGAGCTCAATCATATGAACTTGCATATGTGTGACGAGTAGTTTTGTGCAGCCTTAGCTTGTCTTGAATTCTAGTTATGCTGGAGTCAACTTCAAGCGCCAGGAAAGGCTTGACATGGTAGAATTTCTTTCAAGGCCCTTGGTCTCTTATGAAGCTGAATTTTCTTGGTCCGTCTTCTGATCACAGGGCTAAATTCGAATGAGCCAATGAGCATTTCTTTGAAAACTTCCAGCCACAAAATCAGAATAACTGATTTCTCCCTTTGTACCCCTTGGTGAAACAACAAGACAATCCAATCAAAGTTGACCATAAGTTTGACAACCAAAAATATATTGAGCAAAGGAGAGGTGATGACCAGTAGTAGAACTTTCCTAGTGTCCGATACTTTACTATATCTGTTATGAATGTGAAGGTTTGCTGATCAATCCTTCAAATGAAAGGTCACAAACTTTTGAAAACGCCTAAAGAGTCACAACCCAACTCACCGTTTCTTCAAGGGGGCGCAAGAGCGAGAACGGAAAAGGAGCATTGTGGTGGATAAGTCGACATGTTTTTTGTTTGCTAATGCGACAGTGTGAAGAGAGTCGCCATTTCAGTAGCCTTGAGTTGCAGCTGGGAACTTTAACGACTAGCCAGCATACACGATCCGATCACTTTTGCAGATAAAGAAGAGAATTCCAAAACACCACAATTAAGCAGACTATTTTAGCTTGCCTACTGCCATCTTTTTAAAAGCTCGACTTCCCATAAACATATATATGCAATGGTGAGAATATACTTAATTGCAAGCTGAATATTTATGCTGCAAATATCGTTTTCCTTCAATGCATCTATTGCCTTTTGCATGACACCATTGGACCCCTGTGAACCAGAAAGCAGGGCATGAAGAAGTTTATCATCTATTGCGAGTGTTTTACAACTTAGCTATTTATGTCTTCAAAAGCATACAACTCAGCTATTTATGCCATTAGAGGCACTTTCTCTGATCGGGCAACTGGTATCGAGGCCAAGAACTTATGTGGAAAAGAGCACGAGCTTAACTCCTTGCTTCTCGGAAAGCAACGTTTGAGGCCTTTGATGATCCTGGTCGTAAATTTCTGCCGCCTTTGCTTCGTTCAAATGTACCTGCCCGGGTACCGCCATTTTGACTAGAGGGTAACATTTTATCATAACCTATCTCCAAAACTTACAAAACTGGATGTTGTTGATATGCCCGACGTTCTACTCTGACTCCCAAACTCATTCTCTTCTTTCCGATCTTCTTGCCGAGTTGCTATACATTGTGCATGCTACTGGAATGCTGTTGTTGGATGCTCGACCCAGATGGTTGATTCAATTTGGAGCAGACTTTGGAGGGGACATTAACTTCGGTTCCTGGTTGGCTTAAACCCAAGCTTATAATTTTTGGCAGCTCAAGTTGACATGGAAAGGAAGCAGGGTTTCATCTCCTAACATGCTGTAGAGGGGGGTGATGATTACTGCTCCCATGATTTCTCGGTAAACACAGTGAGATTGAAATATGTGGAATTATGTCATTCGGTACTCTCGCATAATGTGAGGATTTGTAGAAATTTGACTTAAGTTATTATTGTTTTTCATACACAACAATGTGGTATCACAGGTCAGCTTGCGCGTACCGTACTAAGTTTACTTTTCAAGTGGCTTAAAGCAAACCATTCACGTTTGGGCGTGGGGGATTTTCAGAAAACTAATTATTTCTAGTCGGACTCGAGGAGAATCGAACTAAAGATTTCGAAGATATATTTTAAGATCTTTACCAATTCAGCCGCCTCTTGGGATTAGAAAGATGGTGGAGATGCAATTGGCAAATTGCCTGACCATGTTCTCCATCGTATTCCCTCGCTCCTGATGACCAAATTTACACACTGTACAGGCAACTACAATATCAACAATGAGAAACACTGTTGGACATCTATTTCCAACATAATTTGGATGATACCCCTAAATTAAGTGGTGAACAAGAAAGACGATAACCAACTGCTAGAAGTTGCAAAAGGATTTTCCTCCAAGCTCCAAATATTGTGCCGCCCTTCAATACTCTAATCAAGAGGGGGTACTCATTAAGTTTGTTCGACAATACTATTCCCCATTACCTGCACTTAATTTTGTCACTTAAAGTACTCAAAGGGTGCTATTAAAAAGAAGAATTTTAACGGCAAAACAGAGTGAGCTCAAATGGTTAAGGGTTAAGTGCGATTTCCATATTCTCGCCGTATTTTTTTGCATGTCAAATAAGAAGCCTAACATGTTTGAAGAACTAATGTCAGGGAAACGGTTCTCACATTTGACACATTATCAGGCTTCAGATATGATTTATAAACATTTTTTTTTGTGCTGCTCCTTTTGAACACAAAAACCAATTTTATTTGATTTTATTTTTCATTTTTTTTTGTAGATGGCCATTACTTCGTGCTGTCAGAAGTTTAGGTCCTTTTCGTTTCCCATTTTTATTTTCAGTTTTTATGATGATTACCGTAAAGATTATTTATGTCGTGTACTTTTACAATTTTCTTGTCTTGGATAAATGAAACCCAAACAGTAAGAAAATACCTAAGGTGTTTTATCTTCAACCTCCTCTCACCCCTAGTCAGAAAGAAGTAGCCAGAAAAATGCGGTTAAAATGATAAAAGTGCACAACCATAATTTCTAACCGGATACGAAAATAATAAAAATAAAATCAGAAAATAAATATGATGAACAAACAGGCCCCAACTCTTGTGGATGTCTTGAGTCTTGTTGCAATTAAATCAAGTGATTATATTCTCTTTTCACAAGCGGCTCTTCACAGTGTCCCATTTTGAGCAAGAACCTATGGAAATTTGATGATATACTTTTAATCGTCGATAATACAACAGCAATAATGCCCTCTAGCAGAGTCCAATGTTGCTAATATCAGAACCTTCTATATATATTTAACTCCGGCAGTTCAAAGGTACAATGTTATATCATTACCATCTACACTTTACAGGTACCTTTCCGGATTAAAATTTCAAGCGAAAATGTAAACCTCGTCGTATCCCCTCCTGCATGACAGAATATTAGACCCCAGTTAGTGAACTGATTTTATTGTCCTGATGCAGTTTCAATCTTCTATGCTTACCCAGCCTTCCCGCAAAAAGTGGGACTGTAATTGTAGATAAGGTTATCAAGCACTTTCCGAGCAGGTGGCCTGTTTACGGACTTCCTGGCCTCACTACAAGAGTACAAGATAGATTGATAGATACGCATAAATAACACAGAGAAAGGAGGGATTTATTGTTTTGTGGCCAAGTCTGCAAGATTTAGGGTACTGATCATTTTATGGCGCCTCCAACTTTACCTCACAAAGAAATTTGCAACATGTTGAGTCACTTGAATTGCATCCTCTGAGTGCGGAATCATTGATAAGCCCCATTCAAAAGCATTTTTCTGCACGGTACATTATCAAACTTTAGAACAGCAGTCACAATACTCATCAGCAAAAAATTGGGAGGCCAAGTAAGATGATGTCTATAAAAGGAGAGCGCAGAAGTACAACTGAATAGTAACGCACATAGCAATGAAAAACGTAAAGTCGAAGATGGCTTACATACGTACAGTTTGACGGCATACTCAAGTTGGTGTCAGCAGTATAATCATTCCACAGTTTTAGGGTATGATACGTGGAGTATCAAGTCAGTAGGAGTTCTCAACAAGCACAAGCACCCAAATACATACATGTCTTCCTACAGGCTCTCTTGTTTTGACGTGGTAACTAGATGGTCAACCAGAAGCCATCCTTTTTGACACGTTAGCACTTTGCTTATAATTGCAATTCAAAAAAGTCATAAGATAAGCTAAGTGTTGGACAATTTGGACCCCTGTAGTGTTCATGATCAATTTAAACCACAGCTCTAACCTACCACCAAGCACACCTACACGAGGAAATGAAGTTTAAGATGATAACCCTACAAGCATCTATCAACCTCTGTAGGTCACAGCACCAGACCAGACAAAGAATAATAAAGGGCACAAGCATTTCATCACCGAACCAAACGATGTCAAAATACAAAATTTCATGGGGAAAAGCACGGGCTTACACCTTAGGTAACTTGTATGTATCTAAGGTGACCTTAATAACTCACATAAAATTCTAACTTCCAAAGTTATTTTTTTCGACTTTAATCATGCATATCAAACTTCAAGTCAACCGGAGGTCAAGATCTGTCCAGTTTGTGGATACAGATGTAAAACAGCTACAAGTTTAAAACAATTTGTACAAGGCACCTCTTGACCTCCGACTAACATGAAAGTTCACATACATGTTGTGACTTGAGTAATTCACAATAATCCAATGGCCGGTTTTGGAAATATGATGTCCATGATGAATTATTGAAGATCACCTTAGATAAGCTATCTATGGTGTCACTTGAATAAATTATTGTGTCACCTTATACTTACTTTTCCCACTTCTATAATAGGGCATAAACAGAGAAAAAATTGATTAGCATCATACCTCTGGGTGCCACTGGAAAGCTGTCACAGGATAGCTGTGTGCTTGAACTGTTGAGACATAGACCTGGTAACGAAAATGGGTGGGGCTGAACTCGCCACCCCTTTTTGCAAAATCCACACCATAAGTTTCACTAAGGACACG
This sequence comes from Escallonia herrerae, assembly GCA_033070095.1. NCBI lineage: Eukaryota > Viridiplantae > Streptophyta > Magnoliopsida > Escalloniales > Escalloniaceae > Escallonia > Escallonia herrerae. The sequence continues at coordinate 101,943 of JAVXUP010002468.1, read as the reverse complement.
TTAGTATTTAGTCAAGATGCATCATGGGCAAAACTATACTCTTTAGTGACACTCAGGTTGTAGATTCAGCAGAAAAGGATGTGAATTCAGCCTCATCCTACATAAATTTTCAAATATTCAGAATCTTGTAGCAGAAACAGAACCAGTAGAATAATGAATCTACTTACTGCCACTGGTAATATGATTGAAATTGAGGAATAAGAAAATTGCCAGACAGTATACCTTATTATCACCATCAGCGCTAGCTGTTAATAGCTTAAAGAAACCACATAAATCCTTGTTTGCTTGAAATCTTTCTGGTGATATACCATACTGATGCATGTAGGAATTCAAAAAATCAGTCAGATGTTTATCCTGTGGATACGCGCTTATGCACACCCTTTCTAAGACACAACTCGAGGATAATGCCAAGTTATCCAGCGTTAGACAATCACAAAGTACTGTTTCGTAAAATCTGCTTGAGAAATCTGCAAGATATTCTCATTAGAAGATATAATGACAACTGATGAAAAGTATGAACCAAATAACTGTATATACTTCGAGATAATCGAATGTAAGTACATTGGGACCACAGATAAAACCTGTCTTACAGTCTTTTGACTTGCAAAATCCAAAGCAAATCTTATATAGCAGGAAATTGCTAAAAAGGTAATGACACCACGAAATGCCAGTACATGTACAATGAAAAGGGATATAAAAGGTACTTCGGGAAGAGCAAATTGAAGAATTAAGTAGATCATTCCCACCATGCTTAGTCCTATGAAATAACATGTTACTCCGATCAAGATGACTATGAAGTATCAAATGAAGAGACTAAAGTGATACATATACTGAGACCGTATTAAACATTGCAAAATCAATTTAACTGATATTGCCTGGAAAATTACAAGAAGAGTAGCGTGAGAAATGAAAAGATCATCGTATGGTGTTAACAAGGTGAAGAAAGCCTAAGCTACCACATAAAGGATTGAATACTGTAGTCGCCTGCAGTTTCACAGTAGGAAAAACTAGTGACTTTCCCATTAATGTAGTTTACCATCAAATCAACATTAAGTCCTTATCTTTTGCCTGCTTATGGATGATCTGACTACACTCGGAAATGAGGTCCAAGTGCTCACAGGATCCATGTTACTTGGTACCTAATGTGTAAATCTAATGGCAATTTTCTATTCCTGGATCAATTCAATTATACCTATATTTGTGGTGTCCTTGCAGCTAGCCGCTTCAACAGAGGCGTCAAAGAAAGATTTTGTTGTGAAAGGTTTCGCCTCTCTGCAATTTTGGTGCTTATGGCAGGAGATGAACAATAGGGATTCTTGAAGCTGTGGAGCTCTCACTAAACAAGCTTAAATCTGCTTTTTTTCAAATGAAAAATTTCAGGTCGCCAAAAGCTTGTATATCCTATGTCTGTGATATCCTTCGCTTTATGAGTACTTCTGGGAGATGTATAGGTACTTGGCTGTATACTGCTCGGGTACACGTACGTGTGGCATCCACTTGGCAATTCATATTTGCTTATCATACAAAGGTACTAAAAAGCAAGAACATAAACTCCAAATGAGTAGGTTTCCCTTAGTAGGAAGGTAACCAAGTACAACAAACATATGTATAGCAAATTAAGAAGCGAGAATCGAGCAGAACTAAAACCGAAGTTCAAACGATATCAAAATGCAAATAAGTTTGCCATACAAAAGGGATGATCCGCAGGGACTGAGAAAATTGATAAGTTATTAAAAGAGAAATATTTTGACTCACGTGATGGTTTTGCATCACAAGGCAATCTGTACTCAACTTCTTGCGCAAATCTGGAGGAAATCTGTGGAGGACACAAATGTAAACCAAAATCCACAGCTCATACAAATAGCCACAAAAAGCATCGCCAAAGCTTAACTACCGGTGTGACAAATAATATTTCAATCTCATCCCCAAAAAGATTTTGTATCAAAAAAGTGAGTCAAATAATCAAGGGCCAAATCAATGTAGAACACAGTTCTAGTCCTGATAATCGGTTAGAAAACATACGAACATCTATCTATATAATAAAAGGGGGACCAGGCATTGCATCTCGAGGTGCGTTAATAAAGATACTCTCATGGGGACACCTGATGATCCATAAAATACGGGTGTCTTCATGCTAACAGATTTAATTTGCTCTTAATTCTTACCATTCAAGTTTCAACTCAACCTGAAATCAAGTATTGCGTTACTTTAAGGTGGTCCTTGCAAATATTGCATGGGTCACTTTATGCGTATGCAGTAAAGAAGGCGGAATTTGTAGGCTAGGATCAAGAAAATACTTCAATCATGCTTTACTCAAAGACTTAACATAATGCAATTTGTGTCAGACATAACATGAAAGATCACATGTGATTTACCGAAATAATATATCTTATATACTCCCTCCTTCCAAAAAATCTGTTCTCAAGCCAGGGGCAAGGCCACCATTTTTCAACAACGGGGACGAATTCCCTTTTTTCCCACAATAACTTCTCCAATATTTGATTGGAAAGCCTAAAAACGATATTCTCTTATGCTTATGCACATCTTGTTGTCAACAAGAACGTCGCAAGAAATGGAAGTGTCTTAGAGAATTTTACAAGTTTAGTCTCTTAGCAGGCAAGTGGACCTCTAATCTAGCAATATATAGTTTCTTTGCCTTTTTAGCTATTATACGGATTCAACTTTAATGCATAAGTAAATAAAGACACTTTCTTTAGAAGTACGAGACCTTAGTTGTAGGAAACTCCTAATATGGTGACATTTCTCTCTCGGAAACTCACTTTTGCGATCCCAAGTTAGGAGCTCCATGGGATCTCGTCCCAAGCTAAGATGGGAACTCGATCCCGCTAGTTGGATAGAGATGCATGGAACAAGTGATAGAATACATGAAAATCAAGCTCTTTTCAACTCAATTCCTTGTTTCTCTCTTCCTTCAAGTCCTTAAAGTCTCCTTGTCTGTTGTTGCTATCTATGTAAACTATGCTAAACAAATGATAATACTCTTTACGCATTTATTTATTCAAGCCGCTCCCAACCTCAGATTCTTCTTGGTGCTTACGCTTCCCCGCCCCCGCCCCCGCTTTCTGCAACTAAGTATGAGACACATCAAAGTTTATGTACTAGTTGTTCTACAAATCCACTAAAATGCCCAATAACTCCAATTTCGTAATAAAGCTAGTAGAAGAAAATATATATCGATAAGGTCAAAAGATATAAGCTTGCTTGCAAATAAGAGGGGCAAACTACTATGCTGATTGCTAACCCATATTAACTGAAAACTATACATTAACACTAGAAGTTTCAGCATTTTCTCATAAGGACATGGGGGTTGATTCCCCCTCATATTAAATAGGTGGCGTCACCCATGTGTCAAGGGTTTAACCATATTAGTTGGCCTAATATACCCGTTATTATGAGCATTAACTACAGTTAGCAACATAGAAGTATTGCAAGGACATTATTACTAGGTGTATAAATGGAAAGAAGGCAGTTGGAAGAAATAGTTAAGTACAACCACAGCTCTCCTAAAACTAAATAAAGATAAACCCCTTGTCGTAATGGTTGTCTACCAACTCAATGCGGCACAAATCAGTCAAACATTTTAAAATGAAATGGCCCACTGTTTTTTACAGTTGTCTAACGTTAGGAGAAACCCTTAGGGCCCAAGGATGGAAACTGCATCATCATTCATTAAAATCACGTGTCCACCCAAAAGGACAGAGAGAGTACCTCTGAAACACCGTTCCTTCCATATGTACATTCTTCATGAACTGGAGCGTAGACGCTTGATCTGCTGCGTTAAATTCTTCAAGGATGTTATTGTCCTAATATTAGAAAAAATGGCTCTTTGTTATACCCACAACAAAGAGAAAGATAAATCGCAAAGTACAACAAAAAGATAAATTGTTTAAACATTTACAATAGAAAAGAAGTAAACATAAAAATGCAAAACTGTGAAAGAATGTCAAGGTAACAGCAAGCGGAGGATTTCTGTGCCACCACTACTGGACCGCAGCGGTTCACCTTTTTCACATACATCTTATCATTTAATTCTGAGACAGCCCTTTCTCTTTTCCATTAACCTAGCATCACCCTTCCTGGCCCATAGAGCTTTTCTTTTTCCCAAAGAGTGTACGGCGAGGAGAAGAAGTTGGAAGAGCACCAAAGCCCTCCAGGATATTTCAATCACCTTCAAAAAAAATATATATCTTGTTTGGTCGAAAAGGTAACCTTAGGTCTAAACTTTGCTTATTCGAAAAAGTGTTTTCCTTTCCTCTGTGATTTAAGCTCCAACTTAAGACATTAATCAAAGATGGGGCTCAATCCACGCCCATTTTTGCTAAATCCAGACCAATTTCTCACTAAAAGGTTGAAACGTGTCAATAAATCAGCTTTTAGTAACCAAGGGTTGTCAATTGTTTCTGCCACATTCTCAATCAATCACTTGCTTCGGAGAGTGAAGTGGTGGCTATTTATGTATGTGTGTGCTTGCTAACACGCATATGTTAGCATAATCAGGCGAATATTGAGGGAGAGGAGGTGAAGGGTTGTGTTCCCAGCGTGTTATTTTCTGGTGGTTGTCATATGAAGTTGAGGTTAATTAGTCTGAGTTTTAATTTTAATTTAACATGTGTTTGTATGTGTGACAGAGAGTAAGAGAGTGTGTGTGAAAAGGACGGATCATGTTTAAAAAATAGAAAATTCTGAATTTGTTCAGTTGGATTAGAAAATTAGGGTACAGTGAGTTTGGAAATGTGGTGATGATGACTTTTGAGTTCAGGTGTCATCTTTTAGGCATGACAGAGGTGCCAACATATCAAACTCAAGGAGGGCAATTGTTTTGAAGAAGTCGCTTCCCATCGTTGATATTGAATGTTATCCTTCAATATAAGGCTGAAAGATGACGCCTCTTGGCTTCTGGGTTATAGCAAGCCTCTCAATATTCTGCTCCTTACTTTTTCCATTAAGTTCATGTTGAACAATGCCCCCTTCAGAGACAGAATAAGCAGAGGCTGGGAGAAGCAATGAGCAAAGACAAGCTTGAGGGTTATGGGAGGGGATATAGTGCGCTTGCCGCCGCTGCGGGGGGTGGTTGGGGGTGGGGTTGGAGAGGGAGGGGGGAGAGAGAGAGAGAGTCTCAACCAAATGAAGGTAGAAGAAGATGCAAAAATGTTGGAGCAAAGCGGTCGACTACTGGAGCGTGAATAGTGGTCCAGCTGCCCCTAACAGCCAATGTTAAACAACAAACTAGGTTAAATGTAATTATTTCCTATATCAATAGTTAAAGATACTCTCTGAGTGACTTCCTATACTACAGTGTTCGTGAAAGTATGAAGTGTGTGGCCAAAATAGAAAAGCACGGGCATTGACAAGGACAAGAATAATTTTCATACATTAAAGACGCAGTTCATATAAAGAACCTATCATGGAAATAAAACAAGCACAAGTTCAATGATCGATACTAATTTCTTGTTAAGCACGAAATAAGATACGAACTTGCCAATAGCAGAAGGGGAAAGAAAAAACTATGCTTTAAGTGACAAATAAGTGAAAACTAGCTTCATAAAGTACAAACAGATGCACTCCCTGACAAGTTCACATAGCTTACCTTGCTGATAATCATTGTTAGAAGTTCAAAACCTAAGCAGATGGCAAGTAATGGGAAGTGATCTCCACCATCATTTTTCTTCAAAACTTTCTGCAACAAAAGCATAAAGGAAGATGTCACAATCAGGACAGAGTAAATATAAACGACGAAGGCATCAAGCCAAGACTTCAATGAAAGTTGAAGGTCAAGACGTTAAGTTATGCTGAAATCTAATTGTATTTTCTTCTCGTGTTTTAACTGAAAAATATAAAAATTTCAGGAAGTCCTCGTTAAAGATAATTACTTCCCCTGAGTAAAAGTTGAAATGCAGGCAATGTCTACTATGTTATTTACTACTGACTTTGTCCAAAACAACGGTAATAAGAGGTGCGCATGCACTATCATCTATCCTACATGAAACATTTATGTATGAACACCCATGTCCGTACATGAGACCTAAAAATCAGAATTGTGTTTTAATTGCTATGCTAGGTATAGGCGTATAGCCCAGAAAAGTTTAACTTGCTATAGTACAATTCTAGACAAAACTCTTATGTAACTCATGTTGTATGACTGCTTCAAAACAAGTTCGTCAGCCATGCCTAATGCTCGGTGTTGCATAGCATCGTCCCTAAACAGACACACATACCAGTTTCCATGGAGAACTTGAGAGTAGATCAAACCAGCGGTTCTTCTTACCCAAAGGTTGCACACATACAACACTTCATAGACGAAATGTCTCCTCCCGAATGTAATGTTACACTGACATGCGTCAATGAAGAACATCATTTACAAGCGTATTTGAAGAATTAATGAGACTTCTCGCTCTTTCTCCTCCCCACCCCCACCTCCGTACCCCCACTCACCAAGTTCTTTTTGTTGTAGAATACCTTGTCTAGTACTTGGTATATGCATGTATTTTACATTTCTATCACCATTGTGCAGCAAAGTGCATCGTGTTTTACTTATTTAATTTAACCTGGTTGCAGAACATACCTTGAAAAGTTCTTCAACAACCTCAAAGTAAAGGCCACTTTTTGCCCATCCTCCAGTAAAAAGCACTCCATTGATGAGATTCAGTTTCTGCAGACCAAGTAGACAGTTAACATAAACCCCGACTACATGGACAAGGAAGATAGTCTCATTTAAAAACAGGCATAAGCCATCTAAAACATTAAACTTGGTACTCCTTCCACTCTGTTGAATTTCCTTTTGACTTTTTGGCAACATATAATGATATGCTTCGGCATACGCAAACATAGAAATGAACTCAAACTATAGAAATAATAAATCAAATAAGCATCGTTTGTCAAGTCAAGCTAAGCTAAAGACAACAAGTAAAGTCAATCTTTACATGTACTAAGTCAGTTTCAGTGAGTGAGCGAAAAGCCAAAAGGGATAAAATCCAGTGGAATAAACGGTGCATATATTTCATATACTCAAACAATCAGTACTTCAGTTTTTACAAATCGGATTCTATTCCGCGGATGCTCTAAAATGTCAAATGGAGAATTTGATTGACAAAAAACAGGGAGTCAACATTTCCAAGCAAAGTGGAGTTACTTTTTGGAGGATCTCGGGAGGCTCGTTATAGATGAGAGGGATAACCCTAGCTCCGGCGGACTCGACGAACTTGACGTAGGAGGCGGCGATGTAGGAGGCGCCGGCGGAGCTGTTGAGCCGTCCAGAGGCGCCGTCGCCTGGATGGCTAAGGATGCCGATGACAGGCCGGAAGTTGAGCTTGGGGTCCGGGGCGGGGCAACTCGGAGCAGACTCGATCGGCATGAGGATCGTGGCCGACTCGGCAGCCTTGGCGGGGGCGAGCTCTTTCGAGAGAGAGATCAGGAAGGGGATCCATAGGTAGTTCCACATGTCGGCGGAGAATGGAGGTGGCGGTGGTTTTGGTGGTGGTGAGATGGAAGGGGAGGAGGAGGACGGGGTGAGGTCAGTGACAGAAGGAGGCGGCGGCGGTGGCGGAAGCGGTGAAGACATCGGAGGTAGAATTTGGCGGAGCGATGGAGGGGATGGGGCGGGGGTGGTTGTATATAGACATTGGGGATGGCCGGCAGTGCGTACGACTGTGTGCGTGTGTGTAGCCTTCGTACGATTCTGGGGGAAGTGTGACGAAATGGGCATGGGGCTAATGCGTTACGCAGTAGGGGACAAACGGTCGCGTCGTGACTTGTCCGAGTGTGGGACCGGAGATGTGGGCTCCCCAGTTCTCTCAGACGCCATTGTTGTCAAAGCTCCGCAACTAACTTCACTCTGTAGTCCACGTTGATCGTCTAAACTTTATGACCAAAAATGTAATATTTTCAAAACCATAGACGTTTTACAAATTCATCATCACTGATTCTGACAAATTACGTTCTGAGCATTTTATAGAGTTAGTTTTACTTATGCACCATTACATTTTGCTCATCTGACGTTACAACTAGATGGCATTCGTGGATTCCAAATCAGTAGTACTGCACCATGGAATTGTCTTCAAGCCAACAAGGAGTTTGAGTGACAACTTAAAAAATGTGAAACAAATGACATTAAATTTTGTTTAGAGATGATAAGTTTATTCAAAATATCAAATACGTCTTTTGGGGAGGGAATACACATGGGAGTAATGGTTTACTCCTATTGCACCGAAGTTTTGTGCCGGAATTTTTTTTTTTTTGAAAGGTAGGAAGTAAGATAGAAAAGATCCCCAAACTTTCAACCCGCATTAAAACTGTTTTGATTCCAAGACTGGATGCGACTTGTACCCTTTTTATGGAGAGGGACGTAGCACCTAGGGTTCTGTTTTTCACAAAACTTCCGATCCAGGCGGAGTACCAGACGAGCCACTCAATTCAGAAAGCTATCTCAGATATTTATCGCTTTTGTTATAAGCAAAATTAAATATAACCTATTTACAACCTTAAATTCCCTCACCGAAGAGAATGATAAAGATCTTGTTATTGTTTTATGCTTTCTTATATGCTCGTATTGCACCAAACCTTTTCATGAATTTTGTTTGCTAAAAGATAGGGCAAAGGAATAGATAAGGTACACACATAACTTTCAAACCGAGCTGAAATTGTTCAATTATATTTCGGTTTTTAACCTTATAAGTAATGAGGTGCAGCGGTCTCAGGGCGCTGTTTTTCAGACAATCTTTACTTAGTGTATAACTTCGATCTGGAAGGATTTACCGCATGAACCACCCCACTTCAAAAGCTAAATTACACACACACACGCACGGCTTTTTCAAGATTTCCCTATTCAAGAGAGTTACTCAACTCTAAAGGTCTAATGGTGATTTACGGCGTACTTATATGCTCATATTATTATTACCTAATAAAAGTAGAACCGTTCATAGAACATTCATTACCCTTATAAGAAGCAGAGCGCATTGCCAGCAGGGGCTTAATGCAATCACTTTGAATGGTATATAAATGTTCAATTGGGCAGGTTATAACCGGGCAAACCCAAGTCAGAGATGCAGAGCTTTCTCTGTAGATAAAAGGTGACTTGCGCCTGTTTACGACCCTAAATTCCTCCAGCAATTAAGTGGCCTTCAAAAGTTGCTGTTTACTTACACCCACTTATACACTCGTATTGCATTGAACTTTATTATGCAAGTTTTATGGGAAAATTAAGAAAAGGTAGGTTTTTGGGTAAAATTTTTGGGGATGGTGGGTTTGTTTTGAATACTTGTGACAAATGGGCAACTTTTAGAAATTTCTGAAAAAGGGGATGACATGTGAAAAAATAGTTTTTTTTTCTTTTCTAATGATGACTTTCCATTTCCCAAACTATCCCTCCCCCTGTTTAGTCCTTTTCTTGATGGGAAGATGCGTTGGTGAAAAATGTCACCAAGAGAAAACAAAAGGCATAGGTACCCGAACAAATTAAAAGTTGTCTGGGTGTGCTGGAAAGAGAGAAGAAAGGAAAAAACAAATGAGAGAGAGATAGTTGGCAAAAAAAACGAAGGTAGGAGAGGGAGAATGACCCACTGCCGTGAGGCAGTGGGTGGGTGAGAGGTAATGAGAACATATGCTGAAATGTGTGATCATGTGTGTGTGGGGTGAGAATAGTGGGACTGCTGTGTGGGAAAGGAGTATATGTGAAATGGTATGTGAGATTTCATGAAGTAGGGTTGTGTATTGCTTATGGATGATTCTAGTGGGTATATGTGTGTGTGTGTGTGTGTGTGTGTGTGTGTGATAGTGTGATAGTGTGTATAAAGGAGAAGAGGAGGGACAGTTGTGCTGTGTATGAGTGTATTCTGGATTTGGACAGAAGGTGCAGAGAAGAAGAAGATGGGTAAAAGGTTAACAAGTCTGTGCAGTGGGAGTGGTACACTGTGCTTGCACAGTTGAACCACGTAGCTATGGGGCATCGTGCAATTGTCATAAAATTCTGAAACTTTACAGGAATATTTTTAGGACAATTCTAGAATTACAGTTAAAATTTCAGATTTTTCTGATATCGTTTAATATTTTCAATATTTTCTAAAAGTTTAGTTACTCTAAAATTAGTTTGGAGCCCTTAAAATTCTTAATGAATTCTGGAAAAATTACTGTGATTATTTTATGATGTAAACAAGTTTCTGTTTAAGTTTTGTAATTTTTAGAGTTGATTTGATACTAATTCCATATCGTATTTGATTTAGCAAAACAGATAATTTTAAAATAGTTTCGTTACTTTTTAAATCCTAATTTCTGTTTCACTATTTTTCTTATATATTTTGAAGCTATCATGAAAATTATGGGACTTTGATTTTGGCTAGAAGCATTAATTTCTCTTTTTTGGTTTTTTTCCTGGTATTTAAGAAAATTATTTTTAATTTAAAAATATTCAAAACTTCAGAAAATTTATATTGTAACTTGTTATGCTGTTTTAAGGTACAAAAGCATTTTATAAGAATTTATTATCACTCTAGAGTGTTTTAATGCGTTATAGAGTGTGCAAGGTTATCGGTTAGCTATGTTTAGTTGTTCGAGGAATCCGGTTCGTTTTCGTTTACGTTAAGAGTGTCGGAGTGAGCAATGATTAAGATTAAGCATTATATTAATAGTTTGTGAGGCTAGGCTGAATTCTAATAATTAATTTTCCCATTTGGGTTAATTCAAGGTTTGAACAAGGTTGAATAACAGCAAGCACATAACCTGGATCGAGGTAAGAGATTTTTATCTGAACCAAACTCTTCATATTTGATTTCGTACGTTCTCTTGATTTGTTATCGCTATTCTTTTAGATTATGTTATTTTCATAAAGTCGCATTGTTTGCCTTGAAAACCCTGTTTTGAGCCTTACACGTTTATTGAAGAGATAAAGTGCAAAAAGTTTCACACATGAAGCATAAGTTTAGCTCTTCCAGAAATCTTGCGGGAACTATATGACCTTGTAGGAATAATGGGGTCCCATGAACAACAGCGGAGGCGATGTGCAAACGGTTTGTGGTGGCACCAGTCATTTCTGTGGAAACACAAGTCAGTTTCTGCAAAATTGCATGTCCGATTATGCTGATGCCCAAGTCATTTTATGCATAAATTACGAGGAGCATGGGCGTTTGCTTTTTTCTCGGTGGGACCACTACATACGTGGGATGAACTTGCGAGAACCACACACACACATTGCCCTTACACGGCTGGGATCATTGAGGGTTGTCAGTATGCTCCGTTTTGATGGGAACTCAAAGCATATCGTTTTGTCACCTCTCCGTTAAGGTGCATTTTATCGTCCCGGCTACGCGTGGTTGTTGAGGCCATAAGGAGTCCGATGCGGAGTGGTTGATGTGTTTACCGACCAAGCACAGAAGAACGGTGTAGACGCAAACCGTTTGTGGTGACACTAGTCATTTTATGTGGAAAGACAAGTCAGTTTCTGCAAAAGTGCGTGTCCAATTGTGCTGATGCCCAAGTCTTTTATGCAGAAATTACGGGACGTGTGCGTGTTGGTGGAGTCAGTGTCTCTCGGTTTGGGAAAAAGTCTCGATTGGAGGGAAATATGAGGTGGGCAGTGGCGGAGCCAGAAAGTATCTACGAGGTGGGCACCTAATTGACAAAGGAAAAAAAATTAAGTGTAATTATTGTGACATTGTATTAAACCCAACAATCAAACGAGCGAAGGTAGAATCAGCACGAGTGAATCACTCACAATTCTATCAGTAGCCAATTCATACGCTCACTTTCTACCCTGGTACATTCAAGGGTAACTCAGAAATTTGTGTGCCAGCCTAGGTCTAGATTAATTACACATAACTGCACTTTACTAGAGTTCCTAATTTTTGTGTCCCACCTTTTATCAAACACATGATCTGTCTGAAAGTATCTAAGCCCAAAAAGGTCAAGGGACGATCTTGTATTCCATAATAAGTTATTCAAATTTATGATATACGGGAGTCAACACTTAACAAGTCAGTTATATTTAGAAAATAAAAATTGAGATAACTACAGAGACAAAGATTGGAATCACGTCAGCAAAATATAGTATAAAAGCGTTTATTTATGGCCTTTATTTGAGTATCGTTCTTTTAATACCTATTTTACTGTGATGCCCTAATTAAATGTAATTAGTTAAAGTATTGTATTTTTCTACGCATTTTAGCAAACGTTACATTTTCGGAGCACTTTTTTGATAAAATGTCCATCCTTTTTGTTCATATACCCTAGTATCGTATATAGTTCCATTAATAAAAAAACATAAAACTCTTTCTAAAATTCATAACCGTTAATTTAATCAATAAAATGTATTCCCTAAAACCCACCTTCTAACCTAAACCACCTTAAAAACCATCAGCCGCAACATCTCTCTCTCTCTCTCTCTCTCTCTCTCTCTCTCTCACAGTTCCTTGGCAAGTTGTTGATTCTATCTTCCACACCTCCATCGAGAGCCTGCCTCTTACTAATCTCTGTCATTGTGGTTCTCTTGCTGCAAGCAAAGATACAAATAGATCACCAAAATTGCATTGTAATCCTTGTTTTCCTTATGTTGTTCCTTGTTCGGCATTATCGAAAACAAATGAGAAGAAAAACAAATAAACCGCTGTCATCAATCGGTACTTTTCAAATGCTTGTGCATCTCTCTCTCTCTCTCTCTCTCTCTCTCTAGACATCACCATCTACAACCAGCCCCTTCATTTGGACACATCACCATCTACAACCATTTGTGAAGCCGTGAACGGATGGTGCCCCTTATTCTCTAAGGGAGAGAGAAGGAGGCAGCGGGTGGGCACGTGCCTCCCTGTGCCCCCCACTGCCTCCGCTACTGGGGGTGGGCAACTACCCACTGCGTACCCACTCTCTCCGAAATCGCGCACTTAAAACCGTTCTCCCACACGGCCAACCTGACCAAAAATTATATACACTCCTTAACGGGTACCGACACTCTAGAATTTATAATAATTTACACTAAAACACTTTAATAGCTTAAAATATTATTAAAAGTCAAAATATGCATTTTCTGAATTTTTGAATATTTTTGAATTAAAATAATTTCTTTAAATATAATGAAAACCCAATAATAGCCATAATTACTTCCAGCTGCAAAATAAGTCCCATAATTTTTATAAGAACTTTAAAGTATATATAAAAATTATAGAAAATAAAAATCAGAATTTAAAAGACATAAAAATTATTTTTAGATTTTTCATTTTGCTAAAACCAATGCGATATGGAAATCATAGAAAAACAACTCCAAAAATCATCAAATTCAAACTAAGTCTTATTTATACCATAAAAACATTACTCTAATTTTTCCCAAAGCATTTTCTGGGTTTAAAGGCTCCAAACAAATTTTCCAAATCTGAAATTATAGAAAATACTAAAAATTCATACTATCTGAGAAAACTATAAAACTTTGCCAAGAATTCTAATATGGTCAAATGTATTATACTGTGAATTTTCATATGCTAACGATAAGCCTGCGTTAACATTTGCAAGTGCAAAATTTAACGCTAACTCAAATACCCGCTCCGTTCTCTTCTTCTTCCTTTCTTTTCTTTCTCTCCACCAGCTTGTGATTACTGTTCACGCAGCTTCCCTTGCTCCACATTTTCATCTCATTCTCCTTCCTCTGTAACACCACTTCATGGATATATATATTACTTACACACACAGGTTCACACACACATCACCACACATAGCACTCACATACACACATTACACTACACTCATGCACTCATGGTTACACTCAAAACCTTACACTCAAAATGGGTTTACATAGACACGCCACTCTCACCAAACAATCTACACAGGAAAAAAATATTTGTTATACCAACCCAATGATACTCGTGCCAAACAAAAGTAGATTTCTGTTCTGAACAAATCGTGGGTCAGCCTGAAAAACAAAAAAAAATACCTTTTGTGATTCAGAAATGATTACAAACCAATGTTTGACAAATTTAGTATTGCATCGTTTGGAATAGAAGAATCGGCTTGAATATCTGCACAAAATGACAAACATCTTTGCATAACCGTACTTGCATTCTTGCAGAAAATGACTTGTACCAGAACAGGAATCAACAATTTTTGGGGCAGGGGTAATTCGGGAAGATCAAAGTAAAGTATTTAAAAAAAACCCATTTTTTTGTAAGTCTACCCCTTGTTCAGAAATTTTAAAAAGTCACCCCACTTTTTCATAACTTTTCAAAACAATCCCACCTTCCACTAAGTTTTATTTTCAAAACCCATCTTTTCCTAATTTTCCCAAGACATAATGTTGTCACCATTTTCAATACCAAAAGTGACGAAATGACATATCACGTTTTTAATGAGTTAATTAAGGAATGAATATATTCTTGGACACGATTTTCACAACAATATCTTGTGATGCGGTCTATATTTGCTATTCATCAAGAGCAATTTTCATTCTAAAACTTCTAGGTTTCCCAAATGTGTCTGAATTGGGAGACAGAACGGTGTTTGCTCTTTCTCTTATGCCACGACCTATTTGCTTTCACTTCTCTTCGATCATCACCCACCCGAGCTACAGCCAACCAATCTCAGAATTTAGTGGTAATTCTATCACGGTTTAAAAGTTGGCATGTATCCTTTCTATCTCTTTCCCCCGTCTTTTGGCAGAAAAACTTTCATGAAAAAGGTTCAGTGTGATATGAACAAACAATTATAACCTTACAAAGAATGCCGTAGATATCTAAGTTTACTTTCTGAATTGGGGTGGCTTGACTGGTGACTCCATTCGAATTGAAAGTATATGAAGCCCTGCTTGAAAAATAGTGCCCTGGGCATTGTGCCCCACTACTTAAAGGGGAGGGAAAATTAAAAAAAAATGGGTTTTGGGGTAAAATATTTGTAGATGAGGGGTTTATTTTGAAAAATTGTAAAAAAAGTGGGGTGACTTTTCAAAATTTCTGAACAATTGGTAGACTTAAGAAAAAATGGGTTTTTTTAAAATCAACTAATTTGGACTTCCCAGATTACCCTTCCCGCCAAAATAGTTGACCATTGTTCTGGTACAAGTCGTTTTCTACAAGAATGCAAGTACCCTTACAAAAATACTTGTCAGTTTCTGCAGATATACAAGTCGTTTCTGTCATTCGAACTGATGCAATACTAACTTTGCTTAAAAGAAGGGCTTATATTAGAACACTCAAAGATTTACCTAATATGAACATAAATCTTGGTAGATTTGTGGGAGTCATTCCCAAATGACATTGATTCTCCGTAAAACCTATGCTGAAAAATCACTCAGACTAATCTCATTAGTACTCTAATTACTTTTAATCAACACTCAACCAAAGAAGCTGTTTCCAAGAACACCCAGATTAGGTTTTATCTAAACTTCTATTTTCTTCTGACTGTAAATTTGTATTTCCTAAGATACTTTTGAGATGCATAAAACTATAGACAGTTTTCTGGTACAAGTCGTTTTCTACAAGAATGCAAGTACCCTATGCAAAAATACTTGTCAGTTTCTGCAGATATACAAGTCGTTTCTGTCATTCGAACTGATGCAATACTAACTTTGCTTAAAAGAAGGGCTTATATTAGAACACCCAAAGATTTACCTAATATGAACATAAATCTTGGTAGATTTGTGGGAGTCATTCCCAAATGACATTGATTCTCCGTAAAACCTATGCTGAAAAATCACTCAGACTAATCTCATTAGCACTCTAATTACTTTTAATCAACACTCAACCAAAGAAGCTGTTTCCAAGAACACCCAGATTAGATTTTATCTAAACTTCTATTTTCTTCTGACTGTAAATTTGTATTTCCTAAGATACTTTTGAGATGCATAAAACTATAGACATTTTTGTGGTAATACTTTAATGAAGACCAATAGTGCTTGAAATTTTGGAGCAATGTTCCCTTCATCGCCAGTATAGACAACAAACCATTCAATGTTCCCTTCATCGCCAGTATAGACAAAAGATGGTGCTCTATGGTGCAAATAATGATCGTTAGTAAGGTACTTTTGGTAGAAGATTTTGGAGCTCTTGGGTTGGAATATGAAATGGTCTAAAACTTGGGAGAAAAAAAAAATTTTGTATGGAAATATTGGTTTTGTTTTGTTGGCTTGTTTTGCAAGTGAAATTTGATAGGCATTAGCGAGAAAGTATGCTGACATTGATTCAAAATCTATGTATATTGTACCCCACCATGTGCATATCAGGTAAATCTTTGAGTGCTCTAATATAAGTCATTCATTTAGGCAAAGTTAGTCATTCATTTACAGTCAGAAGAAAATAGAAGTTTAGATAAAACCTAATCTGGGTGTTCTTGGAAATAGCTTCTTTGGTTGAGCGTTGATTAAATGTAATTAGAATGCTAATGAGATTAGTCTGAGTGATTTTTCAGCATAGATTTTACGGAGAATCAATGTCATTTGGGAACGACTCCCACAAATCTGTCAAGATTTATGTTCATATCAGGTAAATCTTTCAGGTAAATCTTTGGGTGTTCTAATATAAGCCCTTCTTTTAGGCAAAGTTAGTATTGTATCGGTTCAAATGGCAAAAACGACTTGTATATCTGCAGAAATTGACAAGTATTTTTGTATAACCGTACTTGCATTCTTGCAGAAAATGACTTGTACTAGAACTGTGGTCAACGATTTTGGCGGGAAGGGTAATTTGGGAAGTCCAGATTAGTTGATTTTAAAAAACTCATTTTTTCTTAAGTCTACCTATTGTTCAGAAATTTTGAAAAGTCACCCCATTTTTTTACAATTTTCCAAAATAAACCCCTCATCTACAAATATTTTACTCCAAAACCCATTTTTTTGTAATTTTCCCTTATGTCAATAAGGTCCACTTAGAACTCTTTCCGCCCACAAAATGGCAAAATTGGTAAGTGACTACTGGCAAAATATTTGTTGACAAGTTATTTGTTGTCACTTGATATTGTAATGTCATATACCGGCAGTGACATTTTTTGTTTGTGTGACAAAGGTAGTCGATATTCAAAACTTTCTTCTTGTCACTTAAACATTTGTCACCATTGACATATTTGTTTTACTCCGTATTTTGCAAACCCTCTCTTTTAAACCCTACGCCAAAAGTGGGTTTGGCACTAAACCTAAAGAATTGAGAGACTTGCTGAGAATTTTGAGCACATCGACTCCCCATTCATTTTTCGTTTACTTTTGGTTACTTATTTTACTCCACGTAGTAAATGATCTGCGGTAGCTCTCAAACTTTGTAAGAAAGTAATAATTGAAAATATCAGTAAAGACAAGATTTACGTTGTAATCGGACAAGATTTACGTTGTTCGACTACGCTTGGATTCGCAAAGGAGGCGACAAGATTCATTAATCACACAGACAAGGCAGCCAACCAAAAAAAAATGCTCCCTTTATTCGTTACTACGGGGCTCTTAGTACCATCACTGTATATAGCCATAGCACAGAAAACCATAGTACATTGGTGTTGTATATTGGCAAACAGACAAGTAGAACTGCCAATAAGCCGCAGGAGCCGCGCTCAATTACCTGTTGTCTTAAGCTCGTAAATGATCGGATGAGTCATCATACACATGTTAATTCTGGGTAATAAGCTGTGAAATCTAACGTTGTTCATTGATCAATACGGCCTCTGTCCAATGGTGTTACCATGGGGATAGTACTCGCAAACAACGTAAGCGTCACCAGTCCTGCACTTGATCTTAGCACACCCTATACTCTCCGTACTCCTCCACACGACCTGCGTGTAATGCAAGCAATCTTTACCAGCCATGCACGTATTACTCTTGTAATCATAGTACGCTTCCTGAGCAGCCCATGCAGCAACTGCATCTGCCGGCTTCCATCCGTTCCCTTTCCCCCAAAAGATGTTCTCGCCGTAGTTGCTGTCAGAGTGAACCAGTGCGCAATCCCCTCTACGCTTGTTCGCGTAGAATTTCGAGTAGTTGGCTAGTTTCGCGCTCCATTTTAGAGGCGGGAGACGATGTTTTGACCTCACCGCGTTATGAGCATTGAGAAGTTGCGTGATGGTGGTCGTTGGACTCGTGATCATGGATCGTCTAGGGAGCGTTGATTCGACAGGTGGGACGAGGGATAAGAGGAGACAGAGAGTGCCAAAGAGTAGATATGGCACAAGATTGATACAAGCCATTATGTGTGAAACTCTTGGATTGTGTTTGGATGGTCTAATCGAGAGGGTTTATATAGAATTCAACAAGATGGTATGAACTCGGGGGAATGTTTGCTGTTTGCTGTTTTCGGTTCCTGAATCAGTGGCTGAAAGCATGTTAGTGAACATGGAGCTATGCATGGTAGCCTGCAGAACTAATGATTAGCCATTATTGAACTCAAATCGTGGAGAGAAGTGTATGAATATTTTGCACCTTGAGGGTGACTCATTGGAGACTTGTATGGACAATTTCATTGTTCATACTTAGAAGCTGAGTTTTCTGAGCGGATGATTAGTTAGAACATCGATCTGACGAAGGAATGTCCATCTCTGACCCAAAAGATTACCTGTTTTCCTATGTTTTAATAATATTAATTTGCTGTTTAGACTTTAACCAAAAGTTTAATTATAATGCTGAATCTTTCCATGTTAGGGGTCTATCCTTTTATTTATCTCCTTTGAGAGCTGAGATGCAACAAGACTACCACAATTCCGTCTGGTAAACAATCCATCAATATCTCGAGTTGTGAGCACAGGGCTGAACTGAGGCAAGAAACTTTTAGCCATTGTTAATAGCGGTGATATAGCTAAAAATTAAGCTCCTAATTAGTGGGTGACACATGACATTTTCAGTCAAACTTGATATATTACGAGATCGGTAGTTACCTTATTAGACGAATTAGGATTTTGAAAGAACTTTAATATGATCTCCAAGGTCCAACCTTAGTTTCTAATTCTATTAGGGTCCTACGCCTATGCTTGTAAAAATGGGCCTCCCCCTACCAGGTATGTAGTCAATTATGAGATTGATACTTACCTTATATGACTAAATAGGGTTTAGACGGAACTCTAACACGATCTCCACGAATGAGGCCGAAGGTCCGGTCGTCATTTCTAATTTAGTTAGATTTCTAGACCTATATGCCCATATAAAAGGGCCTCCCCCGGTATGTGTGCAAGTACTCACACACAAACATCATCCTTCATTATTTTTGTAGAGTTTTTATCCTGCAGATGTATTATGACTTAGGTATTGAAGACTTTTTCTATTGAATAGGTGGAAGCTAGTTACCCATGTTAGAAACTTCACAACAAGTGTTCCTTTTGTTGCTATGTCACTCATTGTTTGGTTTCTCATGGCTATCACCACCGAATTTGGCATTGATCTAAGCCTATAAATCCCACCAAATTCACCTCTAGCTTTATTTCCGATGACCCATATGGGGTTTTTTACAATTAGCAACAGGCTAACTGATGCATGGACACTAGATTGACTTCAATTTTGGATAAACCATAAAAATGATCCCTTATTTTTGTGCCAAATAATTTAGAAGCCTTTCAAGTTTGACTCGATTTATTTTGGTCTTTTGTTTATTCTTCTTTTTCCTATTTGGTCAGTAAGTCCTCAAAGTGTTAGACACAGTTAGTTTTGTGTGGGGCAAAATTGGAAGATTACCATGAAAAAAATCTCTTTATTTCTATTGAATTTCTTTTATTCAATTTCTTGAAAATAGTTTCACCCACAAGGCCCTCGACCCACACCACCCCAAAGACAAAAAGAAATTTATTTTTGAGGGAAATTTTTCGCTAAAACATTGGTAGTTCAGTTTGGCCCTTTTAAACTCAACGTTGTGTAGCATTTTGAGGACATAAAGACAAATGGAAAATGAAATAGTAGATAAAAATTCAAAATGGAACACGTCAAACTATAAGGACCTTTTAAAATTAAGCTCAAACATAAGAAGGTCCATCTTTATTGTAAACCTCAAAATTATGGGATAAAAGATTTGGTTACGAAAACAGAAAGCAAATACAAATAGAAGCATTGTTTGAATGTGGGCTTGTAGTTTTGAGAGCGATAATCTTAATGTGTATTGTGGTTGAAATGCTTGAGTCATTGAGATTCTAAACAAAGGTTTTGTAATTGATGATGTGTTCATGTAAATGAGATTCTTAAAAAGCCGGTCGTGTAGTCGCAACTTGCGACTACACGACCTTGCAACTCGCAAGGAACCGACAATGTCTTACTTTATCGTGACAAGATTTAGCAACAACCTTAATAACTAGTATGCATAGCCTTGAACCCCCGTGTTTTGCTTATTAATGAGTTGCTATATGGGGTCGTGGAAAGGGGAGGATGGAAGGAACAAAAGTTACAAGGAAACAACACTGTTTTATTTTATGGTGGAAGGATTTAGCACCAACCTCGGTGATATGAATAGCCTACACCAACCCTCCCCCGCTACCCCTCACTCCCACCACTTAATAACTATTAATTGCCGCTCAATATTGTTAAATGTCTTTAGATAATTTTTAACAGTATATTTTCAGCGTTACTAATTAATTACATGTCACTAAGCATATTAAGCAACCATTATTTTTCGCTGAATCAGGAGCTGTAGGCTCTTGTTAAGGAGCTGAGGTTCTTGTTACGACCCGTGTTGCGACCAAAATATCTCTTTTTATGGTCATGGAAAATAGAAGATCTTTGGTTGCTACTGATCGAGGTTGTATAAAGATGTCTACTTCTGCGTATAGCGATAATTAATTGTTTTTATATATGCTAAATGAACATTTTGTTGACACCGTCGACAAATTTTAGTTGTATAACAATTTAGCATTACTATATATATATATATATATATATATATATATATATATATATATATATATATATATATATACATATTACCTATAAAAGTACCAATGTTGTAAATCGTTTATGGACAATCATGTTCTCTGTTAATTACGCTAATAACAATCATATCTTTCATTTATGACTCCTTTTTAAATTTGACTAAAATTAAAAGAACATTGTATAATGAACATGTTCTAACGTTGGAAAATGAAAAGTCTCATGACAAAGAAAAATAAAACAAAGAAATTCCTTTATTACTCCCTTTCTAATTTGGTTAAAATAAAATAAATATTGGATAATAAAAATTCTCTAAATATTGGGTAATGAGAACTGTGATATATATATATATATATATATATATATATATATATATATATATATATATATATATATTACATTTTTTGGTTGGTAAGCAATTAAATAAATGTAAAACTGAAAAACAAAACAAAGAAACTGAAACAAAACAAAAAATTGTTAAAAAAAATGAAAAACAAGGTTAATATGTATCAAAAAATGAAAAAAAAAAAGCTTAAATACGGCGTAAATTAATAGCAGGTTTATTCATAAATTGTACTGCTCTTTAAAGCGAGATTATTAACTATTGAAAATAAAGAAAAATCATGGTAAGCATGCAAAAGATGTTGTAAGAAAGGTACAATCATAGAAAAAGGACCTGCTTGTAAGGATAAGAAATGCGAACTTCCAATTGTTATGAATCAAGATAAATTAGAAAATTTAAGAATATTTATTTATTTTAAAATAAATATTGTTGATTCAATGATTTTGATAAAAGCAGGTACATGCTGAAACTAGTCGTAGTTAGAAACCTTTAACAGGCATTCATACCATTGCTCGACGTAATCAAAATTTTAATTGGATATGTCCACTCTCAAAATTGATACAATCAAAGTAAGTACACAAATTCATAACTATATGTTTGTAAAAATTTAGGCAAGAATGACGTTTGACACTAAAATTACATGTAAAATGGAAAGAACCTTGAGAAAATGGAAGGGAAATAATTCAACTTCATTATTAGGATGGACAAAAAGGCTGAAGATGACAGAATCCGAGCAAGGCTGATAGCACACGAAATTCAAGAATACTATCCAACACAAGAAAATGATGGAAAACCATCTAATGACAGCTGAAGATAAAGTGCCAAAAAAGAAGATCACTTTAATGAAGGCTAAGATGATATTATATACTCTCTTCGTCCCTAAAAAACTAATCATATTTCCTTTTTGGCCGTATCACAAAAATTGATCACTTTTAAATTAGGAAAGATTTCATATGTATTTTTACATATTTACCATCTTTATACTTTTTTATTCTATTTCTTTCATCACATTTAATTATTTCTCTCTCCTGACCCGCTACTTTATACTTTTTTATTATATTTCTCTCTCCACATTTAACACTCTACCAACCAATTTTCTCTCTCATGGCCCACTCTCTCTCACTCTCTTTAAAGGGTAAAATGAGAAATACATACAATATATAACATAAATCCTTAATATATGTGCAAAGTCAAATGGATCATTCTTTTAGGGACGGATGGAGTAATAAAGTAAAACTACATCTTCTCATTCTACGTGCTGAAAGCCTACTGTCTGCATCATGGGTGACTCTCATAACATAATATTATTGATTTTAAGCACATTCACTGCATCTTATTATTAAAATCAGAAACGTACATTAATCATAAAATTCTTATATATTGTTTTATGTATAATTTATTTATATATGCATGCATAGTTATTGTCTATATTACGAGTGTTAGTTTGTGGTTTGGACATATAATGTTTCAAATAACTTCTCATTGATTGTTCACTAAAACTCACTTTCCCTCTTTTGGTATTTAAAAAGAAAAGGAACTAGCCTACTTACTCAGTTTTGCAATCAACAGACAAGAGTTCTCTCTTTATAAACTTCTTTGTTTTAACCAAAAAAAAAAGGAAAAAAATTGTCTTTTTAAGGCTTGAATTCTTATTTCATGTTTATTATTCAATAGAATTCTTTGTTTTAAATAAATAAAAAAAATTATTTTCGTCTTCTCTTGATGAATAGGAAAAAAAATAGAAAGCTTACAAAACCAAACCAAACTATAATAAAATAGTAACAATTATAAATCTTAATTGTATGTACCGTAAACAAATATGATAGATTATAAAAACAAAGACGTATATTGATTCTTTTAAAAGTTTTGTCGTTTATTTTTTTCAGCAGTAACATCAAATATTTCTTCAATCCGAAATCCTGGAAAGAATATTTTCAAACATCAATCACAATTGCAAACATTAAATATACACTTCTTCTAGAACAAGCACAAAAGAAATAAAAATATAATTGAATTATATTATTTGATCCAAAAAAGTTAATAATATCATCTCAAAAATTACTCTCGGCCACATCCACGTGCAAGACACGTGCTCCATACTAGTATCATTAAAAGTATATATAAGCCACTACATAGTGATCTTTTTGGTGACACATCTATCAATTATTCTTCACAATACAATTTTAGTAATGCCACTAAAAGTACATAGAGCAATTATTAATAGTTGTTGCATGAAAATTGTGAGCATTTTCCCGTAGCCCGAGAGTAACAACCAAAAGAGTTAATTCCAAATTTACACTCGAAAGTATCCCAAAATTTAGTTTGAGTATCCTATATGTAAAACGTGTTAAATCAGTACCTAAACATCTATTTTAGAACCAAATAAGTTCAAATGTGAGCGGAAGCAAATGACTGTCAAAATTTTCAAGTACAAATATATCAAATCATAAACAATTTAAATTTATTTGGGTCTATTACTCATATTTTGCTAAGACACTCCATATAAATAAGGGCGGACTAGATGGATGCCGCGGGTAGGGTGGGGGGGGGGGGTTGGAATGGCCGGGTACATTATCATAGACCTACATGATATTGTACCTTGGGCATGAATTAAGTGTATAAGCTGATGTAACGCCCCGATTTTTTTTTGAAGCGTTAATTTCAAATAAACAAAGCAGAAAATATCAAAATATCCAAAAGTCTCCCAAATTGAGTAATCAGAGCATCTAAGAATAAGTTTCCAAGAAACATCGATAAATGTCACTCCAACTTAAAACTAATACATTGATCTCAAGTACTCCTAACGGAGCTCCAAAATAAAATATAAAGCCAAAATCTAATCGTACAATAAATATAAAAGGAAAATCCTTCCCTAAAAAGCTTCTTACTTAGCCATGCTTTAGAATCCTTTGTACAGCTCCAAACGCTGCCTGATAACGTGAAAGTAAGGGGGGTGAGCATAAAGCCCAGTAAAGATAATCGCACACACCCACCCACAGAGTACAAAGCACGTTATATCGATAGTAGTACTTGTAGGTGATAAAGTACGATACCAAGGTGTATGGCGATTACCAAAATCAATGCACTAACTTTCAATTCAGAAATCAGATTAGCAACAAGATCGAATAGCTCGTATCGGCAGACAATACAACCTCAAAGTAAGGAATTATCATATATAACTAAATTTACGAAGGGTCAAAAGGTTTCGATGTGTTTAAAACAATACAAATCTAAGTTCAAAACGTTTTCACCTGTTCTGATAAAGATAACTTATATTTCAAAAAGACTCTAGTGAATTCAATAATACTATAGATATGTTCGAAACTTCTTCAAATAGATCAGATATCAAAATCCAAATGTTCAATGAGTAACAAGACGAAGACCACTGGCGCCATTCAGAAATGTGTCACGCGTGCCATCACTGACACGTGAGATAAGGTTCAGAAATTAAGATCGCAATCCCTAACTCATCCCGCTGAGCTAGCCCACGTTCCAATCCACGTGGGTAAGTCAGAAATAGATAAGTCACATACGCTGTGACATGGCTCACCAGATTATAAAAACATATACCAAATCAACTTAATAAACACCAAAAGTTTGAAGCAAACAAAGTCATTTTCGTTCACGCGATTCTACGCAGAATAGCTTTATTTAAGGGCTAAATTCAACAATAAAATCAACAAATTCTAAGAAACCACAAAGCCTAAAAGTTGAAGAGGAGTCGTTACTGATTTGTAGTGTCTAAGTTCATCAAAAACCGATAAGAAACGAATAAGATGGAACAAGTCAAAGCAAGCTGATTTGCAGTGTCAAACAACAACTTTTACACCGACGAATAACTTTCAAACTGTATTTTGATCAGAAAATAGATAGATTCTAAGAAAACACAAAACTAAGAAGTTTAAGAGGACTCTTTAAGGTTTCCAGATTGTCTAAAATCATGAAAAACCAATCAGAAACAAAGGAGATAGAACAAATCGAAGTGGGATAATTTACAGTGTCAAAAACAGAAAAGTCTGCACTGATAAATAACTTTCAAACTCGATTTTGACCAAGAACCAAATGGATTCTAATAAAACCTTAAACTAAAGAGTTAAAGAAGACTCTTCAAGGATTTCCGAATGTTCAAAATCATTAAAAACCAATGAGAAACAAATAAGATACAACAAATCGAAATTGGCTGACCTGAATTGGCAGAAATATAAGCATAACAATGTTCAAGTATATTTTTGAATATCGATCACTTCGAATTTCGGAAAACCCAAAACTACAAAGTTGTAGTAAACTATTTGGGGTTTTCAAAAAGTGTAAGAACACAAAAATTGGCCAAAGAACGACAAAGTTACGGACTTTTGAATTTGCCATAAAGATTTACAACAAAAAGATCACGAATCAAAGTCAATAATCGAAAGTACAAAGAACTATTTAGCGTAACGATTAATAATGTAATTAGGGTTCCGAAGAATTAATACATCTCTTTAAACGACAAATCAATTGATGAATGGATCGATAATTAGAATTCAGATGGGGCAAATGCGTGAGAAAACCCTTACCTCAATTGCGTAAATCAACTCCAAGTCTTGATCTTTCCGAACAAATTATATCAAAAAATCTAATATAATAATACCCAAAATTTCTATTAGTCTCTATCAATCACATTAGCTTATGTAGGTTTTTACCACAAACCTCAATCCCAATACCAAAATAAGATCGTACCTCAATGTAATGACTAAAATCTGAAGAGTATTCTTCCTAGAGATTCTTTGGAGGCTCTTCTGAAGTTTGTATGCTCCTAAGAATTATATTGCACATAAGTCATAAGTCTAAAAGGAATGTAATTATATTCCTAACACAATAAGAATTGCAAAATACCCATTATGTCCCAAAATTCTCTAACTTTATAAATGGGTCATACTAAAGCCCAAATTTAAAGTGGGTCATTTAATCCCAAAAGTATAACTCACTTTCTAGTAAGAAATTTTAAATTAATTTTTAGGCCCACTATTTAATTCAAACTCACAATACATTTAATTCGTACTTGCACAAGTATCCTGATTAAAAAAAAAATCTGGGGTGTTACAGCTGAGGCAAACATAAAATGTGGAATCGGAGGGACTAAAAAAGGCATGAAAAAAAATTAACAATTAACTTAAAAGAATACGAAAGTTCCAAGTTTACACGAAGCATGAAAAAATAAAACACATGAAATTTAGAAATTTCATCAATGCTTTACAAGAAAAAGGTGAAACATATATTTTAGAATCCTAACTTTTCTGACAGTTATCAATCAATTGTCAAAGAGGAAATTGAAGCTCTTTATGGTCATGAAAGTCATCAATATCATATATCGTACCTGGCCACATACACCACTACAAGAAAATAGATTTTTAGTGGCGGAAATTTCCGTCACTAAAAATGCAATTTCAGTCACAAAACGCTCTACTGACGGAAACGATTCCGTAGCATAAAACCTCGTCACTAAAAAGTTAGTGATGGAAATTAATGATTCCGTCATGCAAACAAGCGATGGAATAGAGACATTTAGTGACGGAACATTTTCGTCACTAAAAGTATTTTATATTTCAAAAAACATTATTATTTTCTTTAAAAAAATTTGTATAAAATAATTGGTGACGGAAAATTCCGTCACATGAAGGGTAAATATTTCGTCAGTAATTCCTTTGTTACAACAAATTTCGCCACCACTTTTGGTTTGCAAATTTTATCAATGTTTTGTGCATTTGGCGACAAATCATAATCGTTGCTAAAATTATAAAACCAAAGAAGTATAGTTCTGCTTCTTTTTTTCAATTCCCATTTTTTTTCTCAAACCTGTATACAACATATCCATCAACCCATCAAGCACACAAAATCCATTACCACATCAAGCTCCACAAAATCCACTAACACAAACTCCACAAAACCCATTACCACATCAAGCTCCCACAAATCCACAAACACATAAAATACCAAGTCAAACATAAACCCTAAACTATCATAAAGTAACGATCATCCTTGAACATGAAAGTAGGTTAATGTTTGAACATATCAAATTAAAGAGAGGAGACTAGTTGGTCACCCAATTTCCGCCCTCATCAAGGTCATGCTCCTTGTTGGCATCCAAACCATCCATGACATCATCATCCTCAGTATTTCTGGACGGCTGCACAATCAGATAAAAGATAAATTTAACTAACAGGTACTAAAAATTCATATCTTAATACATTCTTTAAGCAAGCACCCTATGTTCCCTCGATTAATATATGAAGGATCACATAACTTCAAACAAGCATAGCATGCATTGACAAACCAACAGTAGACTTTTAATCAATGAATTCTATGTACAGAAAACTATGACATAGTTTTTACCTTCTAAATCTCATATGCTATTTTTATTTTATAGTATATGTCAAATGGCAACTTCTACTACAAAACCGATTGCATAAATTTTTGGAGAAGTCTTTCCATCAAAACTGAAACTACAAATGCTAGTCTATGATTCATATAAAAACCGTCAGAAAAAAGAACAAATGGCTGCCACTCTCTTGTGCAATGCAACTAATGCAGTTGTTCCTATCTCTCAAGCTTGCTCTAAAACTAATGTTGTCCACAACCACAGAACTAGAAGAACATTTGTAAACATGAGAGAATAAAGCAACAAAAAACCAATTAACAGTGGGTGCTTGAATCTGATTGCTCCCAGACAAATGCCAAGGGATATACTTCTGTCTCTCATCATTTATAACCACGGAAATGAAACATCAGAAACAATAACAGAACAATGTTTATGGCAGGAATTTGTTAACAATTTATGCACTCAATCGTCTAACCTGTAGATTGTGGTGCAACAGTTCCAAGAGTGACCTTGGAAAACTTTAAGGAAGACGATATAACCGGTCTATATTGCTCAAAAATTGGTTCCATATTAGCCTTTATAAGCTCTGATGCTGCCTACAAACATCCAACTTAGAGTCATACTCCGAAAGCAACAGGACACTATCTGTAGCACCCACAGAGTAAAATGGGTATTCAATAGAAACTAAAAGCAGTTCTATATAACCTCATGAACAAAGGGTATTTAATTGACCTTTATGCAAGCTTATATAGATTTTCTAAGGTCCAAAATATACCTCAAATTGGTTCTGCAACGATCGAACATAATTAATAATAACGTCCAGCCATTCCCATTATCTGCAAATCAGCAGAAAGATCATGGCAATGATGATAACCGCAAAGGTAGTGTCTGCCAAAAATTAATGCTTAACCACGCCATAGTCGTCGCATGAAGGTTAATGATTTTGTTGTGGATGTTGATAAACCTTGTTTAGTGACATGTAAAGCATGATAACCACAAGAAAGAGTGGATTTAGAATTATTTCAAAAATAAAGAGGATAAACAAAAATATGTACTGATCAAGAAGAACAATACTAAGATGAGAAAAGAAAGATGGAATATGGAATTTTGAAAGAAGTTAGAAATATAGGTACTTTGTAACATCCAGGAACCAGGTCTTGCAGGCTTCTCAACTTTTCATTTATCTTCTCTCTCCTTAACTGATTACACAAAAACACTTGACCTTAGACAAAAAGCGGAAGAAATGTATCATAACCATTAAAATACATCTTCTTTTCTGAGAAGTGAATTCGATTTTCCCCCCCTTCAAAATTAGGGTAGAGGATGAGAACTTTAAAAACAAAACTGTGCATCTAATTTATGAAAGAGATGACCGGCAAAACAATATTGTAACTAATTAGTTACCCTTTCTGCCAAGCTATGACACTATCTGTAGCACCCACAGAGTAAATGGGTATTCAATAGAAATTAAAAGCAGTTCTGTATAACCTCAACAACAAAGGGCCAGATCTTTGTAAGCTCCAGGTTTAGCCATTTCAACTGAAAAATACACACAGACAACGACATCGGTCCCCTTGTAAAGATATGCCTAGGCAAATACAGTGTGAGGGTAAAGATAGAGAATAATTAAACAAGGATATCACTCAACTTTTGTCTGTTTGAGAAGACAAAAGTTTCAGTACAGAAAACCATTTACAGATGGCACAAATTCTGGTCAAACAATGAGTCATAACCGATGGCATAAATTATATGTACAGAAATCAAATGCCACAATACCCATTCTATGTACAGAAATCAAATGATGTATAGATCAAGACAATTATACTGCAATTGGGGAAAATAACATATGAACTCACCTCGATCGACCAAGATTTGCGAAATGGAGGCGCGGGATCAGGGAGGCAGCGACAATATAGCAAGCAGTCGCGGCAGAAATGGGCACTTTACCGGCCGCAGCCAAGCGGACAACGACCTGTCGTTGAGAGATGAGCAGCAACAGCAGCCACGAGCAGCAACGGTAGCCACGAGCACAGGGAGT
The DNA here is from genome assembly GCA_033070095.1 of Escallonia herrerae. Classification (NCBI taxonomy): domain Eukaryota; kingdom Viridiplantae; phylum Streptophyta; class Magnoliopsida; order Escalloniales; family Escalloniaceae; genus Escallonia; species Escallonia herrerae. Next base: position 72,410 of record JAVXUP010002468.1, on the reverse strand, counting down.
TTCAACGAAGTGATTGGATCTGGGATCTCCGAGTCGTTTTTGGTTGGGATAGTGAAATTGATCGATGCATATAGAGGGAACGAAGTTCTTGAAGGCGCCGGCGGTGAGAGATATCGGGAGGAAGGCGCCGACGGTGAGAGATGCCGGCGGGAAGGCGACGGCGGTGAGAGCTCTGATCTATTGAGGGGAATGAAAGGGGAAAAAAAACCCCATTATTCTAGTGTTAATTCTTTTTCAAAAACTCAAAATAATTTTTTAAAAACAATTCGTCGCTAAAACTTCTAGCGTCAGATGATTTGGTCGCTAAACTTAACATTATTTTCACAGCTTAACATTGGTTAGTTGGGTGACGGAATTTCTGCGACGGAGTTAAATTCTGTCACCAAAAACCTATTTTCTTGTATTGCACTTAATTCATGCAAAATGTACAATATCATGTAGCTCGATCTACACATGCTCCATATATATGTTGTATATGTGCGCGCGTACAGTGAAATTTGTAGAGGTAGGTGAAATGGTGCTCTAGTGTTGTGTATGGAGTTAGTAGACAGTAGGAAGAAGGGGATGCGACGGGGGTGGAGTTGCTGAGCTGTGGGAGAAAAGGTAGGAGGGAATCGGGGGCAGGGAAGATGATAATTTTATCTAGGGCAGTAAATGAACCGAGTCATTCACGAACGGCTCGTGATTCGTTCTTTATAAAACTAGTTCATGTTCGTTCATCTAATAAACGAACAGAACATGAACAAGTTTTTAGAGCTCGTTTAATAAACGAGCCGAACATGAACAATCCAAAATGTTCACAAACATGTTCGCGAACAGCTCGTGTAAATAATAAATTAACTATAATTTCTTCAAATAATTAGTACTTATATAAACCATATGTTAAAATTTAAATCTAGAGGCCAGGCCCTAAAGTTAGTTAGTCCAAAACCCCAAGCCCACTTATAAACATATAGCCCAATCCCTTAAAAGCCCAAAATATAAAATCCAACATAATAGAAACCTTAACTATTATATAAACTAAAAGCAAACCTAAATACCCACAAATAAGAGGCAGCCTCCCTTTGGTCTGCCGTCTTCTCTCTCTCAATCTCACACACACAAACACGACTGATAGTTTGCACAGATCCCGTCTCTCTCGCTCTCTCCCTCCCTCTTCACACACGGACATCCTATCGTAGCCGCCATCGCCTGTCTTCGAAACCCTCATCTCTCCACGCCGAATTTCGATTCTACAGGACGGGGAAGAAAGCAATCAATAGCTATTGAGGGCTTGGTAACGACTGGATCAAAGCTGCAAATGCGAAGGCTGACCTCGAATACTTGGAGATGGAGCTGATTCACAAGAAGCATGCCTCATCCGTTGTAGATGGAGATGATTGAGGGCTTGGAGATGGAGATGGAGATTTCTTTTTTCAGTGTTTTTTATTCTAAATTCCTCTTTGTATCTTTTATAGTTGATTCATTGTAGTTGATTGCTTGAAGGATTTGAGGTTTTTGAGTCAATTTAGGGATTTGGTCAGAAGTTAATCACGAGCTCAAGTCGACTTTCGGAACTCGAGTTCGGCTCGTATCGTTAAACGAGCTGAACGAGTTGAGCCCGAGTTTCAGAGTCACGAACTCGAGCCGAGTTCGAACACTGGTATTTTGGGCCTTAACGAACACGAGCCGAGCTCGAACACGCTAGAATTCAAATGAACCGAGTTCGAACACACCCATGTTAGGCTCGAACTCGGTTCGTATACAGCCCTAGTTTTATCCATTTGATTTTCTAACCCCAGTGAGCTCTCGTTAACTATTAGACTCAATTGGCTCAAAAAATGATAAGGTACTGATTTGACATGTTCTAAGTATTGAATGTTTAAGTTGATTTTTTTATACTTATTTCGTCTTAATAATTGATCATATTTTCTTTTTGAGTCGTTTCACAAAAATTGATCACTTCTAAATTAAGAAAGATTGTGTAAGTATGTTTATATATTTATCATTTTTATACTTTTTTTTAATTTCTCTTTTCCACGTTTAACTTTCTACGTTTACTACGGAGTAATTTTCAAAAACATTTTGATCAGACCACGTGTTACGATCGGGAGACAATGACAGCTACTTCTTAAAAACTTGATTATAAACAAATATATATATATATATATATATATATATATATATATATATATATATATATATATATATATAAGGTCCTTATTTTTTTCTTTCCCTTAAACCCCGAAATCCCCGTTGCAGAAACCCTTCTCCGCACGTCCATGGCGCTCAAAACGTAAATCGTGTTAAGATTTCTCAATTGAATCTTCGATAAATTCCACAACTTACAAAATGCCTGTCCTCAGAAACCTGCGGTCTCATCATTTTCACGGACTGAAACATCAAAACCCGGCAAAACACCTCAAAAACCCTCTGCACAACTCTCCCTTGACAACCCACTCATTACTACCAAATTCCCATCAATCTCCATCTCTCTTTTCAATCTTTCGCAGACCCATTTACCTTTCTGCTGAATTAGAACAGAAGATCTTCGTGAAACAGGTAGAAAAGGATGACAAGCCAAAGAAACCATTAGATGTTTTCTTCAAAGAAGCTGTTGGGTTGTCCCAAAAGGTCCAAGACAGTGGTAGCGAAGGTGAAAGCGAAGAAATTAGTAAGAACTTGAGGAAATTAGAGGCAGAAGTAAGGAATTTGAGAGACTTGGACAAGAATGTCAAGAAAGATGACGGGGTTGAGAAGGATGAGTCTAGTAAGCCTAAGGGGTTGTATGAAATGTTTCGCAACAAGGGGGCATCTCAAAAGAAAAGTGAAATGTTAGTGGGAGGGCCCTTAAAGATGGACGATAAGACGGTTTACAAGGAGCTTTCCCCGGAGATGGTCTGGTTTGCGACTCACTTGTACAATAATGGGTACTTCAGGGATGCGAATTTCTTGCCAGGGAATAAGTTTGAAGTCTCTTGTTTTGAGAATAGTTATGGGCGTGATTTCTTGAAGCATGCGGCTGAGAAGTTTGGCCAGGATCATCAGGAAGTTGCAAAGTAAGAGTACTATCTGAGTCATCATTGTTTCGATGAGTGTTTATCATCATTATTCTGGTATTCTTTACTTCAATTTTAGGTTGTGGATAAGGTTATTCTTAGGTTTGTCTATACGTCTATATGTAAAACCAAAACACGAAGCAATCCAACTATGATTTGCTAAATTATGTGCAGCTACCCACATGTATAGGACCAGTCCTCTAGGCTGATGAGTAGTTTAAGTTTGTTTTTTGGTAAAGTTGAACTAATGTGGCTTGGCTGTCTTTCTCTACATTTTCTTGGAACTTGAAAGAGTAATTAACCTTATGGACATGGAGGAAAGATAGCATACCATTGTCGTTCAGGGATACTTGAATTGGAAAAGTCATGTGGCGGCTCTACTGCTTCTGTGTTGATAAATTCCTTATCATACTGCATCAGTCAATTGATCTTAGAGTTTAATTGCATTAATGTGTAATGCGTAATGCTACGTTGTTGGTATATGGACAAGAATACATATTTATTATTGTTCCAAGTTGGGATATTTTCAGCATGAAGCAGTCAAACTGCAAGCATCAGCTTTCTCTTGGATGGTACCCGTCAATTTCATTTAATGTAGCAAATCTTCAACCAGTCGATGGATTTGTTCACTGTGCCAGTTACCATGATGTTAGATGGCAAATTTTTTGGTTTCTGACAAGACCCTAAGCTAGATGATAACAGAATCATTGCATCACCGAGAACTATACAACAGACACAGTGAATCAGAAAATTCTATGCAGAAGCAAAGCTAGTCAATACATTTCTGATTTTCGCCTTTATTACCATATTCTTTTCTCGAATCCGTGAGAACCATTTGGATGTGCGAAGTGCCAGAGGTTACTATTTCTGCAATAGGTATGACACGATATGACCCAGAGAGCTTTCTTCCTAGTCCTTCCATTTTGTAGGCCAGCTTCTAATATTGGCGAACATTTTCAGGGCAAGTAACTTTTCCCAATGTTCTTTCTATCCTTTCCCTTAGATCTTCTGTCAAACATAGTTCAATCTCCTAAAATTTTCTCTTACGACGAATAAAGGGAGTGCAGAAGACTTGCATATAAATCGTGCAGCAATCACCAGTTAGGGGGTGAGGGAGACTGGGCCGAAATAATGATACTCACTTCCGTCCAACTTGACCTAAAAGCCTAAAGCCAATAGGTCTTGGCTTTGGTAGATGCCCCCTGCAACACCCACCCCCCCCACCCCCCGCCACACACACAACCACACGTGCATGAATGAGTTAAGGTAGACATGAACCACGTGACTGAACTATCCATACATTGATAGATAAAGTAAGGCAGTTTGACATATATTTGGCTCAAGAAGGGGCCTCTGCGCTTTGAAGGTCTGGGGTAATTATCTATTCGGTTCTTCGGTGGTTGCTTTGATGCTCGGAGAAATCTTGTCCCTCATTGTTGCATGCCCTACTCTATATTAGCTCTTAGATAAAAAATAAATAAAAAGAAAAGAAAGTTCTATTTCTTATTCTAACAAACCAATGAAAACTTTTCAGGTATGAGAAGGAAACAAATTATGTTTCTCATTCTAGCATATATTGGTTGCTGGTGCCTTGGGTGAGTGGTGAGGCGAAGAGTATACAGACTATTAGTCACAAAAAATTTGTTAAAGGAGAAAGGCAAAAAGAATTAGGCATTACTGAATCGTAATTGTTACTTTATTTTTGAATAAAGATATTTGTACCTTTGAATACCCACTTACTTTAAGAGTGAGGTTTAAAATCTGTACATACGATACAGTTGGCATATGAGGGATAAAGAAAATTCAATAATGGTCTAAGTCAGTTCCTTTTGCCTACTTCTATGGCCTTTAACCTTCTTTATAGTATGGAGAATAGCTAAGTTGATGAATTGGGCATGTAGCTTTTGTCATCGTCATCATAATCAATTTCACTAAGAGAGATGAAATGTCTCAAAAAAGAAGCAACAACGGTCATAATATGTGTCTGCTACCAACTTCCATATTTTGGGCGAAGTCTTCTGGGGAGGGATTGTAGCTCAATTGTTGCTATTCATTAAGAGCAGGAAAACAGATAATGAATAGTTGATTTGGTGCACTGAGCTATTTGGCTAAAAGGGATCCCTGATCGGGGATAAACCCGAGCCAGTTGAAGTGAGGCTTGCATTTTTTTGAGACTTTGAGTTACTGAATTGTTCTCGGGCTATGGTTTATGAACATAAATGTTGAAAGACAGAGGAACAAGCAACTATAATCAGTAAAGTTGTTGTCCTTTAAACCATAAGAAGGAAACAGCAACAGATTTGCCTTAGCTTTTCCTTGGTCTAGAATTTTGCAGTTCCACTCTAATGTTACTCGTTAATGAAACATGAATTAGCATTTTCCTTGTGTGTGTATGTGCCATTTGGTGCTTTGCTTGGGACTTGTGTCTTATACTTCCTTCAGAAAATATAAGTAAACCTTCCTATTGAATTTGAACATTGTCCAGATTTTAAGCTTCTGATAAACTATTGCATACACGAGAATATACCAACATAAGTGTAGCTTATGTTCAATACCAAAAGTTAAGGTGGTTACTGACAAGATAGCATTAACCAATCAGCCTTGTAAAAAGCATTTATGGGTTGTATTCAACGGCAAGGAGAAGGCAGAACTTGAGATGACGTGGTTTTGTGTTAAGAAATAACTGTGGCAGGATTCTCAGAGGGGCTAAAAGATGGAGGTGGAGGTGTAAAACGAGAAAAGAGTGGAAGGGAATGATCTGCTAAATAATATTAGTGACTTTTGATGTTTTTGTGCACATTTTGGTCTTTTCAGAATTGCCGTAGCAAGGGAAAGCGGCATGTGTGTGTGCGTGCATGTTTTTACGCATGCTTTAAGATGTTTTACTTATAGTAATGGTCTAGTATGCTTTCTTCTCACGTCCATTTATTGGGTTCCTAATATTCTGAACCTAGGTTATGTTGTCAGATGGTTGTCAGGAAGTGACTTGAAGACAGTCACCCTCTTTGGTTGCCCTTCTCTCTCAAGGAAGAATGTATTCTCTGCCAAAACATTGCGTGCTTTTTTTGGAATCGAGGAAAGCACGGTAAGTAAAGCGCATTCAGTGAAATACTTCTCTTTGCTTATATCGTAAGTGTTAATTTACATGTAAACGTAATATACCAATAATTTGGCATTTAGTTCTGTTCGTTATTTTCTCGTGGTTACCTCCAGGTATGCTGCAATTGCATATTTAAAAGGTCCTGCAAGTTTGTGAACCAGAGTATATGGAAAAGTAATGTCAAGAACTTAAGGTTGGATGTTGTAATGAGGGTCATCACATTGTATGCATTGGACTCGTTGCCTCCAGAATTGGTAGTCCCTGATGAAGTTAAGGCTTCTGTTAGTAAATTGCTGGAGGAGAGTGTAAATCTTAGTTCGCAAGACTTCTTCAGATTACAGTAAACTGATTGTGATTCAGGTACTTTAGGGCGATCCTTATCCTGGTGCTTTGCTCCCTTTTGACTAATAAATGTGAGATATGAAATGGTTCAATTGGTGCACAGGAATTCTAGGTCATATTTGTTTATTGGAGTTAATTAAACAAGGCGCCACCGAGTTTACCCGTGGCAACGTTTGGCACCATAAAGTTCATTTGAGCTATCTCGCACCACAAACTTGCATAAGGGTGACGTCTAACACCCTCTGACCAGATTCCAGCAAAATCCTTGTTGGAGTATGAGGTTCTTTAGATTTCCAGGGGTATTACAAGGACTTCACAATTTGCAAAAAGGTAAAATTTTACTTTTCTTTATCTTTTCATCCTTGTTTTCTCTCATGTCCTTCTTTCTAAATTCCAAACCGTCACTGCGACCCAGACTGCCACACCTATCGCCACCACCTCCTTATCAACCACCACACCTATTGCTGCCACCTCCTCACTATTAACCACTACTCTTGCCGCCGCCACCACCACCTTCTTGCTATCAGCCAACCCGATCCAAATTCCAAAACCCAATCATCAGCCACCTTCTCCCTATCAACCACCACAGATATCGCCACCACCTCTTCTATATCAGCCATCACACCTGCCCCTGCTAATTTAAAACCCAATCCAAATTCCAAAACCCAATCGTCAACAGTGGTGTGTATAGTGATTGGTGGACGCGGTGGTTGGTGAGTATAGTGGTGATGGCGATTGTGTTTTTGGTGTAGTGGTGCAGCGATTTGTTAGCGTGTGGTGTGATCTGCTGTTTAAATCATATGAGGTGTGGTGGTTCGTGCAGCAGCTTGTGGCTTGGGTGCCTGGTGATTTCTCCGGTAATTGTGGGTGCGTGTTGCTGGGCTTAGGACTGAAGGCGCCGCGCCGCTAGGGCGGGGGCAGGGGGTGGGTTGGGAGCTGTACTTGGCGGGCACGGCCGTCTTCTTCTTCTTCCAGGAGAAGACCTTCTTGCCAACACGGTTGGTGGTGTTGATGGGGGCGGATCTGAGATAGAGGGTGACCTCCTGATCTTGGAGACGTCGAAGGCGAGACTAGAGGGTGGCGAGCTTGGAAAGGGTGGTAGAGAGAGAGAGGTGGTGTCGGATTAGAAAAAGAAAGAGAGAAAAAGAATGACTAGACAAGAATACCCTTAAAGTCGAGCCAAATCACCTCTCCAGCGAGTTCCTTGCCTGGAAAATGGTTGGAGGGTGTTAGATGCCACACGTGCAAGTTCCTTGTGCGAAATAGTAAAATTAATTTTATGGTGCGGAACGCTACCACGGGTAAACTTAGGGGTGCCTCGCGTAATTAATCCTTGGTTATTGTGTTGCATGCTAATGAGTTTTTATCCGCAGCAATGTCAAAGTGTCAGCACGGACGATTTGTTGATAGGGTGTTATTACTTGTAGTCACACTCTATGTTTGACCATTCATTGTAGAAATTTCGAACTAGAACAGGTATTTTTTGCCTTATTACGGAGCTGAACTAGTTCCTTGCCATCTTGAAAGATTATTTCTGACTCAAAGAAGTCTTTGTCCGTGTTAGATGCACTAAGGGCTCATTGTTCTACGGAAATTTGAAGATTTGAAATCCCTTTTGAATCCTATTTTAAAAACGTGGATGATATAGATAGATGAAAACTTCTTTAGGACATGGCTTTCAAATACAAGACAAGCCAATGGATTTTACGCTTCTCAGAGTATGATGAGTTGAAAACATTTTTTGCAAAATTTGTAAGATGCATATTTTGAAAACACGGAAAGAAGTACAAAGGTATAACTAAAGAAGGACTAACTTTCTAAGTGGTTCTGCATAGAGGTTAGTCAGAATGTAAGGGTTATTAACCCAGACATAGACACACTTTTCCTGAAGCTCTGCACAGAAACTGTCGTACATCTTTTAAATTCATTACGGAAGAAGAACCGATGCCCTTAGTAGGATGCATTTAGCTTAAGCATGTTTGTAGATATTAATCCCACTTATCCTTTTAGCAGTGATGCTCGATTAGAGATGTCAAATGGGCCGGGCGGCCCATGGACCGGGCGGCCCATGGCCCGGCCCGAAAATAGCCCGGGCTGCCCCGGCCTCTTGTGAACAGTAGCGGCCCGCAAAAATAGGGCTAGGGCTTGGGCTTGGGCTTGGACCGGCCGGAGTTTTCAAGAGAAGGCCCGGCCCGGCCTGAAAAAAGCCCAGATTTGGCCCGTTTTTAGGCCCGATTCTGGCCCAATTATGGCCCAAACACACAAAAGTTAAACTCATTTCCTAGATAGCCATTTCGAACAGATACAAGCTGTGGCTGAGAATGCTACAAACTACTTCACAATATTGGAATTGACAATTAAATGGGCTATCCATCAGAAAATTCTTAAGACTAGGGGTTTCAATTTGTAGAGCTCTTCAAAAGCTTTGTTTTTAAGTATAATTAACTTGACAGAAACCTGTGAAATTAATCATGACTAGTCGTACCAACCAAAATTTACTCATTATACTAATACTAACTTACACAGCATCTGCTATATGTCAATTAAGTGACCCCAAGCAACAAAGTAAATAACCTATGTATTTGTCTAAAGCTGTGCTTAAATAGTCTATAGTATACTCAAATACTCAAAAGATTTTGACAAAGTTGTTTCTCTAATATGGGCCTATCTCAAAACCTATATAATCTCTTGCACAAGAACCACCAAATGTAGACTTAATAAATTTCCTTCTCCAGTCAAAACAATAAATGTTCCATCATTTAGCACGACAAAGTTATTAAGCAAAACTATTATAAGATATTCACCTATACAGCTCAAAATGACCTACCAGGTATAGTATAGGCCTCAAGGGTGAGAATATTTGCAAATGTCTGCCATACACCATGATCACATTTAAGGTGACCAAACTCATGAACCAAGATAGCCTACTCGTAGTAGAAGTTCTACTACGAGTCAGTTGTCTTATCATAAAATACAAAGGAAAAGAACTTGAAAATCCAGATAGAAGTGATCCACCTGAAGATTCAAGCATACATTAGACATGGTAAGAAATAGAAATAAAGAAGCGGTAGGTAACTTTTATGCATGTGCTTCATGAACTACATTACCATATAATAGATAAATTTGATGTATTTTTGTTGTCCATTGACACAGGTAAATAACAAGTAGTTGGGAACAAAAAAAAATTTGGGACCCGAGCCCGACCCTAAATATTGGGCCAGGGCCTGGACTGGGCCCATATATTTTAGATTTCAGGCCCGACCCGTTTTCATTGAAGGCCCGTTGGGCTTGGGCTGGGCCGGCCCAAGCCTGGCCATTTGACATCTCTATGCTCGATTGGCAACATTTGGTTTAGTTCATCATGTATAGGGACTTTTTCTTGTTACCTTTTCATGTTATCAGGAATTAGATTTTAGACTCTTTCTCGTTACCTTCCCATGTTATTAGGAATTAGATTTTATCGACTTTCAATAACACAATAGAATAGGCTAAGAACATATGTATGGGTGCTGTTTCAAGGAGGTGTGGATTTACAAATCTCTTATGGGTGTCAGTTGAAAAAAGAAAGTGACTAGGGATAAATCCACTTAAGTTCCTCAAACTATTCTCGCGTTTTCAAAACGTCCCTAAAAACTTATTGCTAGAATAGTCCTTATACTTTGGTCCGTCTTTAAATTGGTCCTTCTGTAAGCTTTCTAGTGAAAAAAAACATATAGCTTTTTTGTTCGTTACAATATTTTCCTTCTTCCTCCTTTTTCTTTACCACATGCAATTGTCAAAACACCACCGCAACCACCCCTATCGAATCAAACCCCTCCAAAGCTTACACCTCTTGGCCGGAACTCCACAACTCTTATCCTTGCACACCATCTTAGTGATACCCCCCCAGGCCGCCACAGTGACTACCACCTCTCCTTCCATCTTTGTATTGGACCGATATGGACGGCCACGGGTAGATTAGCCAGATCTATAGCTACACAGCACCAGCTATCACCCAAAAGATAAGATCTGCTACCCATCGCCACCCATCACCCAAAGAGTATGGGTAATGGGTGGTGGTGGGTAGGAAATCTGGCAGTCATAATGCGAGGTGGTGATAGCGGTGCAAAGTGCCGTTGGGGGTGGTGACGGCTGCAGGAGTGGTGGTAGGTGGAGTAATTGTTGGCGGTGGGGTCATGACATTGGAGGGTTGATGAGGTGGTGGCTGTTGGAAAATATAGGCTTTGATTTGTATTTCTACAACAAAATATTAGTAATACCAAGAGATTAAACGTAGCAAAATAATTGAAAGCAATTCTATATGAACGCTTGATAAAATTATGTAATCAAAAGCAGTAAAAGGATATAAAATAGCCCGTCCGTGAGAATCGTGACAGAGTTACTGTCCTAAAAACGTTATCGCCTCCCTACGTGTAGGTGTTGACGGCAGATAAAGTCTCCAAGATAAAACCCATTGACGCAGCTATGTCTCCTCCATGTGCACGTCCACAGGAAGAAGGTATGAACAAGTCCACGATCACGTTGCCCAAGTATAAAATATGAAAATAGCTAAAAAAGAAAAATATTGTGATCGTAAAGAAGAAAACACTAACTGTGGAAGCATAGGTGCTTCTAGTCTTCTATGTCACACCCCATGACCTTATATACTTGGCCAACCATAATCTATTTATTGGTTACATAATTAAGATTAAAAGTCTTTGTAACTCATGGAATAATCATAACCATTCTCAATAATGCCAAATAATAAAGTATATTATATATACCATAAACACATTTGAGTTAATAATATTCATTATTGCATTTGTAACTCATTTCATAATTTACATATAAGTAAATACATATAGCCATAAATTGCAATATAATAGCAATGCTATAATGTACATTTTATTTTATTAAAATATTCCAACAATCTCCCACTATTTTGATAAAATAAAATGATGATTTAAAATACTTAAAAAGCCACTAATGAAATGTATATAAAGCTCACCATTCCAACAAAATTTAAAGCATTTAAAACCTTCTCAATGAAAATCATGATACATTCATAAAACTCATTTATTATTATATGACTATATTTTTTTTTCTTTCGCAAAATAAAGCCATGGTTATTGAACATTATAAACTCATAAAGTAACAAAATAGAAAATACATAAATAAGATGGGCAACTTGTATTGTGCAATAGGTGTTGGTGCCTTCCGGGCTTGAACCAACACTTAGTGTTGACAACTTCCATTTGAGAGAGCCGTAATGGATTACGCCTTGAATTAGGTCCCTTGGCCAAACTTCAGTTGTCACACACACAATACTGATATGGGACTTAGTTCGCGGGTTAGCGCTTTTAATGGCCATGCGCTCTTCTCTTGATTCTCATGAGAGTCTTTAGGGAATAGCCCATGGTTCCCACAGTCGCGGCTTCACGACCACTCTCACTTAGGTGAGTCCTCCAAGGGTACGTGTGACATGTACCTCACGAAAATATTCGCTTCGGGCTCATTCAGAGAAAAACTCTTCCTGGACGTCACACTAAGTAGCAGAAGCACCGTACGGATGGGGATGAGACACTCTCCTATTAACAAAAGGGTGCTACTTTTATCACAAGTCACGCTTTACGGGTTGTTTCTACCCATTGAACCTTCTTCATGGGATCTCCAATCACAAAGGATGGGTTACTCCCGCTGGTGACTCCCTATGGACTCACCCCATCCGCCTCAGGTGAAAAAGGATCTAGCCACTGTGCTAGTCCCGAGGCAAGTTGCGCAACTTTTATAAAGCCTCTATAACTTATTTTCTCTTCATCGATGAAGTATCACAAGTTTGCAGAATTTTAAGGGCCCAATAGTGCACATGAAAGCAACATTATGAATCGCATCAGGTAAATCACATTTTAGTGGTAACATCCACTTCGCTTAGCATCAAATACGATACTAGCTAGTCAGTAGTCTCACTACTAGGAATCAAACCTTTGATCAGTAGTCTACTACTAGGAACTAGTCTTCAACATAATGTGACCAGTAGTAGTCTTTCACCTACTAGGAGCCACATTTCCTCAACATGCGTCATTCTTCACATAACATAATCTCACATCAATAGCAACTTCACAAAAATCCTCTGATAAGTTTCAAGAATTTTCAATTCTCAAGCTTTGCAAAAGTTAGATAAAATCCATGTGCAAATATAGTTTCGAATTTGCAATCATATGATAAATAATTGGGTATCCAAGATTTAAAGTACCAAAAAAAAATCAATGCACTCGTATTCAAAAAATCAAAACTTAGATACCATTTGAAATAGATACCACAACAATAAATATCAAAATAGCTAAGATAATGAGAAGTCAACGACTTCGGTTATTATGATTTAACATATTTACCAAAGTATAATTTCAATTACTAAACTTTCAATACTTTGCAAATTTTGTTTTTTTTTTCTCCTTCCACATTTTAAGCTCAATTATGCAGAAGAGCTATACAAGCCCGGAGATCCAAACTAGCAAAGCCCAAGTGCAAGAAACAGAGATAGATGCATGAGATATTACATAATCTCACTATGGATACATGCACGCGACATGCTAAAATAGACTTAAAATTAAGAACATATTATATATAAATGTTCTTTATGTCTCTAATCTTCTTTGTATATACATAACTCAAGAAATCATAATTATCTTCAAATCATGCACCCCCACATTTTGCAGCCATGTATTTATCAAAGAATTTAACATCAAAATAAGGATTTTCATAATTTTATCAAAACAATTTATTTCATAGACACATTCAGCAAAATAAAATCAGCTTCAAGTTACTTGTTTTCCAAAAGCCGATAATTCCATGAAAATTTTCCCCTCTTGAAAGAGAACTCCATAAACTGATTTTAGGTGGTTCACTAGGCTATAACTCTATGTATAGAATCTCAAAAATACCTTTTACTTTTTCATACCAAAGGCATGTGACAAAATTAAAGAGGAATAAGTGTAGGTATTTTTTAAGATACAACTACTTATAGACAAACATAATAATCTACAAGTAAAGGCATCAACGTTATTGTCACTAATATTTAAAATTTGAATCCAATTCATACAAAAAAAAAACAAATATCTAGCAAAAGTTCATTTTATTTTTCTCTTTGCTTTTCTCTATTTGATATCTACAAAACAGAGTATTAGATGAAATGCTAGCTCAAGAAAACATCCACTGCAAGTAAGAGACGTACGCTTATCATAGTAAGAAAATGTTTACCTCTTCATCCAAAAACTAATGCTTTTTATTTTCTTTCCTAGTTTTCGAAGGCTGTAATGGTTGTAACCCAATATTTTTCTCCCAAAAGAACACGCATAAATAATTGAACTAAAACGTAATCCACAATTCCTAGGCTTACAGATTCTAAATATAAAAGAATCTCACATCCTATAAAAGCATTCCAATTTGTTAAAGATTTAAAAAATTCCTTATTAAATCGTACTGTTATAATTTAGTTGTAACATCAAATCTTACTTAAGTTACTCATGTTTTATATTTGATGAAAAGATGTAATTAAAAATATTTAGGAAATTAATGTAAGTATGCAAAAACACAAACACCAAACATTATTTAAGTTACCCATGTTGTATATTTTATGAAAAGATGTAATTAAAAATATTTAGGAAATTAGTGTAAGTATGCAAAACACAATCATTCTTCTCAAATTAAACCCAAATATTAATTCTTCCTTAAACAAGTTTATATAAATATATCAAAGTAAATTTATTGGATATTCATGTATAACCACTTTTGCATAACATCTAATAATGCATCGAAAGCTACCGTGATCATAGGCTTACATGAAGCCAACTCAAAGGCTTGGCAAGTATTTTCCTTTTTACCTTCTTCTTCTCTTTTTCTCTAAGATAAAATTCTCCAAATATATGGTATAAGAACTCGTGTTGTATGTTTATTGCAAGTAACCTCAAAGCCTTGTGGGTCAACTAGTCAAGATGTATATTTGTAGCATACCATCTGGCTTGAGAAAAGTAATCTTGTCAAGCATGTAAATTACATCATATTGTTAAGTCAATAAAGTCAACCATGTAACTTACAAGCATCCATTATGTACACTAATAAATATGTAACTAACTGTTTGTAACTTTCAATAATTTTTTCAATGGACATCAATTTAATTAAAAAGTCTTTTGAAATTATGGTGCCTCTGCTTCTTCCAAGATTCATTGCATACATAGCTGTATGTACTAAAATTGTTAAGAAACTTACCTCGATACAAAATATCTGAAAAGTCATACCAATTTTGTCGCCATTTGGATTTTCATGCCTGTTACACCACATACCAATGTGCGAAACAAAACCACTGGTTTTGAAGTCTTGTACTCCACCATGATACTCTTTTTGGAACTAACTATTAGAGACCATTTTAAATTCATCTACCGGAATAGAACCCATTTGACCAGTGTCCACTTGCTAATAAGCAGATTCAATCACCACCTTCTGTCTTCCTAATTTTCTCAAATTTACATGGGATGCAACACATGCTCGTTTAACATAAACATGCAATGTCAAAACCAACATTGAATGTTCCAAGCAACTAATTTAACAGCACTGAAGTTGGTTGATAATTAAAGCCGTGATAAATCATATTTCTTTCAGTACAACTGCTACTGCTCCTAAAAAAAAAATGCCTTGGTACTTAGTGTTCCAAACAAACCTGGTGGTAGTTCTTTATTTGTGCTTTGGTGCCCATGGCTACCTAAGACCTTGTTGACTTCAAGCTTCCGATCCTCCTCTCTCCGTTCCATTTAACTTTCTCTAGAGAGATCAACAAAAGACAATTTTTTTTTTCAGAAAAAAAATAAATTAAAACTATATACAAATCAAAACCATAACGTCTTTAGAAATGTTGGAAAATATAGGCTTTGCTTTGTATTTCTACAACAAAATATTAGTAATACCAAGAGATTAAACGTAGCAAAATAATTGAAAGCAATTCTCTATGAACGCTTGATAAAATTATGTAATCAAAAGCAGTAAAAGGATATAAAATAGCCCGTCTGTGAGAGTCATGACAGAGTCACTATCCTAAAGACGTTATCGCCTCCCTACGTGCAGGTGTTGACGGCAGATAAAGTCTCCAAGATAAAACCCATTGACGCAGTTATGTCTCCTCCATGTGCACGTCCACAGGAAGACGGTATGAACAAGTCCACGATCACGTTACCCAAGTATAAAATATGAAAATAGCTAAAGAATAAAAATATTGTGATCGTAAAGAAGAAAACACTAAGTGTGGAAGCATAGTTGCTTCTAGTCTTCTATGTCACACCCCATGACCTTATATACTTGGCCAATCATAATCCATTTATTGGCAACATAATTAAGATTAAAAGTCTTTGTAACTCATAAAATAATCATAACCATTCTCAATAATGCCAAATAATAAAGTATATTATATACACCATAAACACATTTGAGTTAATAATATTCATTATTGCATTTGTAACTCATTTCATAATTTACATATAAGTAAATACACATAGCCATAAATTGCAATATAATAACAATGCTATAATGTACATTTTATTTTATTAAAATGTTCCAACAGTGGCATGGAGGTGGTGATTGTAGTGGGTAGTGGTGGTAGGTGGGGCGATTGCTGGCGTTGTGTTGGATCGATGGAGGTTGGGGTGCTGGGGAGCAGCAGCAGTGGCGACACCAGTGGGAGAGAGGAGGGAAAGAACAGTTCAGGTTAAGAAGATGTGAAGAAGGAAAATAGTCTTATTGACAACATTAACCGGAAACTTTAATTGAAAGTGGCACAGAGGGACCAAAAAGGAAAAGCATATATCCAAAGGACTCAAAAACAACACAAATATGAGGATAAGGTCTATTTTAAAAACCTGGGAATAGTGTGAGTAGCTAAGGTAGTATTAGCTTTAAATGAATAGATGAAAACTTGTGTAGGTTCTGAGTAGAGGCTCTCTCAGAGATGCATATTGGGCCTTGAAGGGTATCCATTGATAGTAACAAACAGAAACAGAGCCGAAGGTGAAAAAACAAAAAACAGTCAGGAGGACAAAAACAGTAATAAACAGAAACAGAGCCGAAGGTGAAAACACGAGAAACATTTACAGGAGAAAAGCAGAGAGGGACACACCAGTGTACGGGGACAAGCATGCCTTGGTCCCCGGAGAGAAGTGTTTCATTATGCGAGAAAATCTTGTTTTGGTGGAGGACAAACAGATGGAAGTTAATAATGCCAATCCCAAGTATTTGGGACCACGCTTGATAAGTTTGTGTCAAATTGGCAATCATGTGTCTCTGCTTTTGGATTGACCCCTCCTCCTTTTCTCCTATTCACTGTCTATTGAAGTGAAGGAGTTTGGGACATTTATACTTGTATATATATGTACATACAAGGAAAACCTTGAAGACAACAATTCTAAAGCGTGGTATGGGACCATGTTGCACGGTACTCCTCGTGAAAACGTCTGCTATTTGAGTAAATGTTACGTGGTACCTGTTATTGGGACCGCCATATGGGTGGGCCGGTGCTATACGATCGGGAGCCAACGAGACACGGTATTACTTTATAATCAATTGCCTTTGCATAGTAGAAATCATTACATTTTGATCGTCAAGTACTTTTTACGAGACAGTGCACAGCTTTTAAGGGTCACTTTTTTTTTTTGTTGTTGCTCTCTTGCAGTGTGGATATGCATCATGAGATGGGGTCTTGTATAATACCAAAGGCAGTGTCATGTAATTCCGATCATCATAATTTTGACAGTTTTTATGTGTCGTTGGAGCCAATCGTTTCCATTTTTCAATGATTTCATCTATCTGGCTGAACCACCCTGCACAAGGGATTTGGGTGGCCAACGTAACACATGATGATTGTGTCAACAGGAACAGGAGGAGGATAGGGATGTGCCTTGATCTGATTTCTTCGCTTTCATTATTTCAATTTTTGGTCAAAAAGCGGAGGCCACTTTGAATGCCTCGTGGATGGCGGGCACACCCGACTGCGTGTGGAGCCCAGTCAAGAACGAACTCTTGCGACCCCACTCCACTGCTGGTCCCCACCACTGCCCACCTTGACATCAAACTTTAGGACATGAATGACTTTCATTGGATAAGGAGGGCTTACTCTGCTGTTACTGTTACACCGGTATATATGCAGTCTTGATAGTCGCAATTTCATTTTTACGCCGCGTATACTACATTTTTATTATTAATTATTTCTTACTAACTCCCATTTATTAAATATGTTTAACAAACTCTCGATAGTATGGTCTATGGATTAGTTTTTAGTAACATTTTACTAGACTTTAGTGTGGGTTATTCTTTAGTCAATGTAGAGTTTTTGACCCTCAACCTGTAATTCAACAACTTATCTACTCATAAGTTGTAATTTAAAATTTATTATAATGCTTGCTGATTTTGTATAACATAATTTGAAATAAAAATTTAAAAATATTTTCATAGAAGAATCATGGTTTGAAACCACACAAAATTGCGTTTAAGGAATGCGTTCCACTTAAATAAGTTTAAAATGCGCTGCGTATGTAGAAGAAATATTTTGGTCAAAAACTTAATGCAATTATCCAAGAAATTGAGCTCAATATGCATGTCATGGGCCTTTTCAATATGAAACGAGTGTCCAAGAAAATTGTGGAAATAATTGGAAGCAAAGCAATTGTTGAGAAAATGGTATTTTTATCTCTTTTTTATATGTGTAATAATTTACTTTCTCTTACTCGTAAAATTATGCTTTAATAACAAGTGTTATTTTTTAGCAAGAATAAAGAGATAAAATTAATCTTTATCTAAAGCTATCGAAAAAAATAAAAACTTCCGGTCAAATTCACCTCCGAACCCCCTAACGGGTTCACGTCAATTGTGCATGCAGCAGGAGGCCCTTTTGGAGCTTGGATGGTCCACTTGCACGTGCGCCGGAATTCGACACGTGCCGACTAATACATGGGGCCTCTTTCGGATAAGAGAGAGAATTCGAAATAAGTTATGGGCTTTGTTGACAGGCGGCATGCAAACGTGATTAACGGGTCAGCAATTCTCATTTCCAAAAATGTCCTTGAAGCTAAACTTCAACTCTTGGATTCGCTCTTGGTTTTCAGTTCTCAAACTCCATGCTAAAAAATTATATATATACTGCTAAATCATTTTTTTTAACATAAAAATAGAGTGCAATCTACGTGGGATTTAATGCTGCTGAAATCCAATCTACATCAGAACCGGGGATCATAGAAGTGGACTGAACATTCAACCGGTTAAGACACCGTGGAGTACGGTTTATTGCTTTGATCGGCGATTCAACTTGAAGTTAGGAATTTGGAATATGTACTTACATGTTGTAAATTTGGAGTTACAGACCATTATGTGTAAATATTAAATTTTGTGACCCTCAAGTGAGACTTTGTGGTAGTTTCAAGGTACATATGTGTATTTAACCCAATCTTTTTCCAAAATATTATTCTCTCCGTTCTATAAAAATTAATCAAGAAAACCGTTTCACAAAAATTATCCACTTTTCAAATTTAGAAGATTTTGTAAGAACTTTCACATATTTATCCTTTTTCTATTTTTTTATATATTTAATTCTCCATCAACTCCTTTTCTCTCTTCTAACCCACTTTCTTACACTTTTCTATTCTATTTGTCTCTGCATTTAACACTCCACCAACTCATTTTCTCTCTCATAGTCCACTTTCTTTCCCTCATCTCAAAGGTAGAATGAGAAACACACAATATATCACTTAAATCCTAAATATACGTACAAAAAAATTGATGAAATTATGTGGGATGGAGGGTATATATGAATTTTTTTTGGCTCCATCAAATCTTTTTCTTACTCTCCATATAACGATAATTAATAAACATTAAATATTTTTAATAATTTTATATTGTGATACTTAAAAATTATTACTGAAAATATTATCAGAAAGTCATTAAAAATATTTAATAACTCTTAATTATATTATATGCGAGAATATCAAAAGATTTTTCTGTCTGCGTAGCTGTCAAAATTTGTTTATATTATATCTCTTAAGGAAAAAATTTGGCTGCTATCCTGGTCGGAGGAATCTTCCTCCTACTCCCTATATAACGACAATCAATTGTCTCTAAATGTTTCTAGTGACTTTTATTTAGTGACACCAAAAAAATGCTACTAATAATTGTTACTGAAAATGTTAGAAGAAAAGTAACTAAAAATATTTAACGATTATTAATTATAACTATATATAAAATTATAGAAAAATTCGTAAAACTCAAGCTAAAGTTTGTTCATCCCTTAAATATTTAGCTCCTCCCCCCACAGACCTTCACTTCCCCTCGAAAACTACTCACCGGTTTACCGAGCACTTTTTGCTCTCTCTCTCTCTGTTCTTTCTTCTTCCCGACCAAGCCAACAAATTATTCACGCCGTAAACTCTCCGGGCTGTTCTCCGGCATCTTAATGACTAGCTTTAGTCGCTAATGCCAATCTTTTCAGTGATAATGCCGAAAGTTGAATCAGTTCAAGCAGTTAATAAGAGCTCGAGCTTCATTCAATTTCCCTTCTGAAAGCTATAGTTCCTTTAAACCCAGTTGATGGTAACAGAGTGTGTAGTCGAGGAGAGAACCTGACAGACGTAGTTGAGAAGGGTATTTTGAGATAGCGGGGATGACGTCAGGGACGAGGCTGCCAACATGGAAGGAGAGGGAGAACAACAAGAGGAGAGAGCGGAGGCGGCGCGCCATCGCCGCCAAGATATTCTCCGGCCTCCGGATGTACGGAAACTACAAGCTCCCAAAGCATTGCGACAACAACGAGGTGCTCAAGGCCCTGTGCGACGAGGCCGGCTGGACAGTCGAGCTCGACGGCACCACCTACCGCAAGGTACCTGACCTCAACCCTCTCTCCCTTCTAGTTTTACGCATTTCTGTTTGGTTACTTGTCTTCGAATAATCAACTGAGTTCACATTATATAAGCTCGCATGTTTTCGCCTGAGAAGCAGAAGTCATGCGGCGGTTCAAATCGCCGGTGCAAGTTAGCCGGTTTAATGATCAGGATCCACCAGAAATCGTGATTGATCATGAGCCGGGATGGTTCAATTACATTGTCTAGGCTAACATGCGCCGGCTTTGGTGGCGCATGCTGAACTTCCGGTCGCAAATGCGCTGGAGTAACCGGACTTGCCGGTGCCGGTCGGGAGGCCGAGAGTCAGGTCAGGTCGATCGTCCAGTTTTTCTGACGTGCGCCGAATACTGAGACGCATGTGCATGCCACTGGGCACGCCGGTGCTAACGTGCGCTCCTCATTGTGGCGTATGTTAGCGGGAGCGTTCCGAGAGAAAGTTAGATTTTTTTGCCGGACAGCAGGTTAGATTCCCCGTCACCGGCGCCCGTTTGATCCAGTTGAGACTGTAAAAGCCCGTGCTTTTCTCTCTGTTTTTCACTTCGTTGGTTCTCTTTCGCATGAATTTCAAGATTCTCTGGTTCATGTCGAGAAGACAAGAAGGCCCCTCTTGGCTTGCCCAAATGGCTTCTTACGAGACCCATTTTGGATCTTGGAAACAGAGAATCTCCAGGGACAGTCCTGCCATCTTACACTTTCTGGTGTTTCTTTTGCTTTCTCTTTCACGGATATGGGGCAGCATTGCTTTGTTGGTGTCTTTTAGTCTTTGCTTTGTCCATTGCGCAACTGACGCTTTTGTCAGTTCTGGGCTCAGTTTTCCATCTGAAGATCTGTGTTTGCTTCCTCTTCTCGTGAAAATCTTCTTTTGCAGGACGGTTCCATTATTTAAGAGTCACTTTTCATGGTACACCTTCAATCAATGAGTCCTTCGCTTGTGTGGGTTTTTATGTGCTTTATCTTCCGTGGGCTCATCAATGACCTCACCAGTGAAAATTGGGCGTAATTAACTGCTTGTTGGCAAAAAAGAGAAAGCACAAATTACTATTTGAGCTGAACAAGTCTCTTGTTTTGTTGCTCCAAAATTGTCGCTAAAGGTGGTATTATGTTCGGAACCTAAATAGAGATCTGTAAAGCGGATATAACAACTTGGAGTTACCGAAGCGTGCTTTTGTGTTCCCCTTGTAGCATGAATGGTGATGATCCCACTCCCAATTTGTACTAGCTTACTCCACTGACACTATCTATATGAAACATATAAATGAATTGGTTTTGTATTAATGTGAGATTACCATACAAGGAAAATCATGTGTGGGGGTGGACCAATGACTTGGTGGGTAAGAGTGTTGTTTGTCCCTTTGAGACTTGGAAACCATTGGAGGCCTAGTAGTTGCATGTGCCCCATTCCGTCTTGCAGGCATGATTTGCCATTTCTCATATCTTATGCATGCCTAATTTCATCTCGAGGCTTCAGGAACTTAATTGCTATGTCTCGAAGTTTCACGTTATCCTACTTTCGTAATGGATGGTATTTTCGCAAAATGACGAAATCAATGCCTCGACTTGATTTTTGTGCGGAATGTATGCCTTAGCTGAGAGGATTAATACCAATGACAGTCAATTTGACCAAACTCATGTGAAGTGGTGGAAAATCTGTCACATGAAGAAGATTGGTGCAACCATCTGATCCTTGTACTGTGGTTAGTTAAAGATGAGGGGTGTGGTTCAGAATCTACCAGATTTAATAGGGATATGCACGTTTTGGAGTGAGGTTTTTTCTAAAGAACCTATGACTGTTACAGATTAAAGACAAAATTCATCAATGCGCAGTTGTAATTTGGTTTTACATAGCAAGGTTCATACCCAAGTGCCACGCACATTGGAACTTTTGTTAGAGTTTGTGGCATGCCATCTTTTGAATCCCTTTGCGTGCCTAACATTTTTGTGCATCTAATCACCTTCAACTTTCTGCAGGGATGCAAGCCTGCAGAGCGCATGGACTTCATGGGTGGATCTGCTTCAGCCAGTCCATGCTCATCTTACCACCCAAGTCCTCGTGCTTCCTACAACCCAAGCCCAGCCTCCTCTTCCTTCCCAAGCCCAGCCTCATCATCTTATGCTGCTAGTGGCAATGCGGACGCTAATTCCCTCATCCCATGGCTCAAAAACCTCTCTTCTGCATCCTCATCGGCCTCCTCTCCCAAGCTTCCCCATCTCTACGTCCATACCGGTTCCATTAGTGCCCCCGTCACCCCTCCCTTGAGCTCGCCAACTGCACGAACGACCCGAATCAAAACTGATTGGCATAGTTCTTCTGGTCACCCTAGCTGGGGTGGGACTCACCACTCCCTTCTTCCATCTTCCACCCCACCAAGCCCTGGCCGTCAAATTCTTCCTGATCCAGAATGGTTGGCAGGCATTCGAATGCCACAAGGGATGCCAACTTCTCCAACATTCAGCTTAGTCTCCGCGAATCCATTTGGTGGCTTTAAGGAAGAGGTTCTAGCAGGTGGAGGGTCTCGCATGTGGACTCCTGGGCAAAGCGGGACTTGTTCTCCAGCTATTGCAGCAGGCTTTGATCATAATGCTGACATTCCCATGTCCGAGGTTATTGCAGATGAGTTTGCATTTGGAAGCAACACTATGGGGTTAGTGAAAGCATGGGAAGGAGAGAGGATCCATGAGGAGTGTGGATCAGATGATCTTGAGCTTACTCTTGGGAGTTCCAGGACCAGGTTTGTTCACGTGAATATACGTACTCTAAACTAGGTAGTATTCCCCTTTACTCATGGCTTGATCTTTGTTGCATTGCAGATGAGATATGCAGTACCGAAAAATCAGACACCAAGTCCTGGGACGTGGTGTTTCAGGAATAGGATACAGATGGATCTAGGTGAATCTGTCGATTTTTCAAATCTTAAGTCTTCTAAATCCTATGTAGTGTGGCATGTGGGGTGTTTTTCAGTCAATCCTTTCTTCTTTTAGCTGAACTCTTCTCTGAAGCTCTGAGAAAATTGCCTGTGTATTAAAAGCTTGGAAGATGGCTGGACTGTATTTCTATGGTGATGAACTTTTGTTAAATATATATGGGGTGGCCTGTCTAGCCTATTGTAATTTATTTGGTACGAAAGGTTACTTTGCTTGTCAGGTAACACCAATTTGAGTCTTTTCTGGACTGGTGGTTTAGAGAAATGGACCAGAAAACTATAAGCTTCCCGGTGGAACCTTTGGGGTCCGTTTGTTGTTCACTCTTTTCATTCTGTTCTCGGTTCCTCTTTACAATTTTTTGCTTGCCATCGGGTGTCTGCGACTACAAAATGGCTATGATTGCAATATCAAGCTTATGTTCCTCCCCTTTTTGTCAAGTCCCATGCTGGATGAGTCATGAGTGGCTCATCAAAGTGTTGGCACAAATTGAAGTTGGGTGAAAGGCCGCTCCGGTGGAGACTTGTTCGAATCCAGGGATCCTTCAGAGAAAGCAAGAAGTCGGCATATTTCTCAAAATCAACCAAGGACCCCCCCTAGCTGTTAAGCACCAACTGGTTCTGTCGGAAATGGCGGAATAGAGAAGAAGACAGAAAACAGAGGGAAGAAACTTGGAAGAAAAGATAGAGGGAACATGAATTTGGCCAAAAAAACACTTCTCTCCCTTCATTTCTGAATTTTTCTCTCTTATATAGAGAAGTTTATTACAATTAGTTTCTTGGTGATTAAGATGAGTAAGCTAAACCGTACTATTTTTATGTGTGAGCCAAGAGCACCAAAAAGTTATGAACATAGGTTTGGCCCCCTCAAGAACTCTTACAAGTAAGTCTAAAACTCCAAGAATCCAATCTAGTCTTGGCTATGCTTTTGGTTTGATTGGTTCTTGGACCTTGACTCTTGTTGATTTATATCTAGTTTTCTGCTAACTTGAAATTGGTAGATGTTGTGTATTTCCACCAAAGTAAAAGTATTCGTGATTTTTTGGCAAAATTTGCAAATTTAGCGCTATTGTTGATATGGTGAAAAGTTTAAAACGCATATTTATTGTGTATACTTGAATTAATTGCACACAACTTACGGTACCTGTGAATTTAACGATTTTATCGCGATACATGCAAATTTATTGCGAGTGGGAGGCTTCTCTTTTTCCTGAAACCATTATGCCAAAATATGAATCTTGTTTGATTTGTGCAAGAGAAATACTCCATATACGTTAAGCAATATGTACAGCCACTACCATTCTCTCTCATTTTTTTACCTATCACTTAAAAGAGTATAAATATTATTTGCGAATTTCATATTTAGAATTAGTGTAACCTAAACGATTAAGAGGCCATTTGAGATTGATTCTAAAAAGTAGATTTCAACTTAAATCTGAATCAGTTTTCAAGATCAGATTTAATTTACTTTAAGCAAAATCAGTTTACTGTTTGACAAAATTAGCTGTGAACTAGCTTAAAGTTACAAAAAGTGTTTGAGTAGAAAGTGATTAAATCAGTTTTGATATGATAAAATGACCGTAAAGGACATTACATAAATAAAGTTCTAATATTCATTTACTGAAGCAATATTAACATAACTTTCATTTGAAAATAACTACAATAAACGAAAAAATTATTGAAGAAGCTATTTTCAACCACTTAAAAAAGTTGTCACTTCTTATTCTAAAAGTAGAAGAGCAAGAAGACGACTATTGATGGACTGTTGTGCTCCCTCTTTCTGTTAGCGTAAAAGAGAATATAACTCCAAAAATTAATTAAAAATCTCACCCAATAATTAGCTAAAAGGGTATGAAATGTCTTTTTGTGAAAAACATGGGGATATGATGGTAAATTAAAAAGTCAAACCTGATTATGAAAAAAGTAATTATTTCATAATCCTCACTTTCTAGAATTATGGATTTAATCAGTTTTTAGATTTTTTAGGTAGATTAAATCTCATAATTTCTTTTGCCAAACACTCGTACACCTGATTTAATTTGACCATCCCAAAATCAACCCCAAATACCCTCTAATTACTGAATTGTTTTCGATTTATAATACGAACTTTGTTATTCCACTAATTTTTTATTTGATTCACTGACGAAGTTCTTCGAATAATATCCAGAGTCCAAATTATTGCCCATGCCAAATTAATCACCAAATATCAAACTTGTAGATCGAGTGCAACTAAAACGATTAATATTGTTAGTAAAGATACATCTACAATTTTTCAATCCGTATTCTTTCATTGCATTCCATTTCAACAAGTCGGTATGCATTACCCGTTTTTAACTATCAAAATTAATATGATTATGTATGCTGCTTTGCTTATTGCAAAAAAAAGGTCATAATGTTGTGTTGTATAGGAACACAGACATCTACATTTGCTCGAGGAGTTAACATATATTGGATTTATTTAGCAATAAGATAAGGCATTTTCTAATATTCATTTATTATAAATATTAAATCTTCTTTCCGGTTTTAAAAGTTTATAATCATGTTCTGAATACGCGTTCTTGGTCCTGATTATTAATAGATTCCTAAATGCACCACTGTCTGCTGTTAAAAAAAAAAAGGTTTCTTAAATGAATAGGCTACAAGTTAGGTGTATTGCTTATTGTTTTCTTTTCTTAGTTGCTGCATTCTAGGGGCCTCAGAATTATTCTAGCGGGTATTTGTTTTGTATATTAATCATGGCTTAGCTGAGGGTTGGAGTTTTAACCATGCCATTTTCCTTTCATGGCTAACATATTAGAAGCACCAGCTGCACTTCATACAAAACCAGCGCGCATCCTGTGACCCAACACAATTACATGATATGCGTCAAAAGGGCCGGGCCGCTGGCGGCCCGGCCTGGCCCTAAGCATGAATAGTGATGGCCCTAACCTGTAGGGTCTGGGCTAGGACCAGGCCTAACATTTTCCAAAAATGGCCCGGCCCGGCCCTAAAAAGGCCCGGGTTAGGCCCGGCCCTTGGCCCGTTTCTGACCCTCTTTTCGGCCCTATTTTGGCCCAGCCCTTTGGCCCTAAACCATTTTGAGTAATTTTTTTTTCTTTCCCCCTTCTTTCTCACACATCATTCTCTCTACACCTCATATTTTACTTTTTTATTTTAACTTTTTGGACATGCACATTTCTTTATATTTACTCATGTGAAAAGATTGTCTTTTTGCGAACAAAATTACTCTTTGTTGCTAATCAATATTTTCAAATAGAGTAAACGTAAAGCTCTAAGGCACTTCATTAGTCACAAGAACGATATTGAATGCTTTAGGGCCTATCAATTGTATTTATTTTGTGAATGAGTATTTTTTCAACACAAAAAAGAAAAAAAAAAGGGCCTGGGCCGGCCCTAGGCCCGGCCCTAAAGTTAGGGCCTAGGGCTTGGGCCTGAATAGGGCCTCCATTTCCAAGATTTGGGCCCGGCCAGGTTTACAAGGCCCGAAGCCCAAAATGGCCCGTCCCTTTTTCTGGCCCGGGCTGGGCCGGCCCAAGCCCGGCCCTTTGACACCTCTAGAAACACCCACTTTGTTTGGGTTCTCATACTTACTAGTATAAGTTCACTTTCCAAAGGCATGAAGGCTTTGTAAACTAACTCAAACCAACAATGGAGAACGTATGTATAGACTGAACCAACTTTGAGAAGTTGGAGGGAACCAAATAGATAGGTGCATATGCCTAATCGCAATACTAGCTATAGTTTTGCATAGTTCAAGGATACATTTTGGTACGTGGTCATCCCATGCCTTTTTGGGTTGTGAAATCGGTGGTTAAAATTTATTAATCTTTTGTAGAGGGTACGTAGCTTTATCTTGAAATCAAGTTTTTGAAGAATGCTACGGCTGTTGCGGCCGAATACCTTCCTAATATACGTATATTCTTGGTAACTGAGCATGTTTGACAAACTTAAGTGCTGATGCTAGAAACAATTTGTTGAGGTGTTCAAGGATAGTAGGTTTATAGCTTTTATTCGACTATTTGGTGAAGCTGAAAACTTTAAGTGCCCGATATTTGAAGTCTGAACAAAACTCAGGGTTGTGGCCAGTTTTTGGATGCGGTGATGATATCACCCTTGGTATCATTGACAAAGGGATATGGCTAGAATGTGAAAGTGAAAGTTTCAACGATGATTACTGTAACGCCCCCGGAATCCAGAGTTCCGCCGCCTCGAACGCCCGGGTCGTTAACCTACCGGATCACATCAAACCTGTCAGATCTTTTCACTAACACATACTTTGCAACATCTAATCTGATACTATCTCAACATTCTTCAAATGCAAGCTTACAAGGCTGCTCGAACTCAAACTGTTAAAATCTAAGTTCTTTACAACTCGAGTCCTTATCAATGAATCGACAGTACCGACCCTCGCGTGGGCCTCATTACTTAGTAGTGATGGGCTCACCGTAACCTCACGCAGACTCTAACCCATTCTCGAAACTGCTATAGCTTATCATTACCTGCAGAAGGGAGCCAAACGAAGGGTGAGCTTTTGAGAGCCCAGTAAGGTCGTACAAGAACTACAAAAGAGATTATAACATGACTCCGAAAAATCCAACCGACGATAATTTTCAAAAACACTTCGAACGATCAACACTCAATGATTACCCAAAATGATCAAAATTCATCAGAAATAGATGCCCAAAATAAATATTAACAATCAGAACAAAATTCAAAACGATCAATAAAAGATCCTTTTCAAGTCAGCATTTTCAAGTACCACGAAAATTTTCCTTGCTCAAAGGATTTCAATCCGAGCAGAAATTCATTTCGAAAATACAGCAAGATTTTTCGAGGGATTTTAACCCAAGCTGAAATCAAATAAGATAATACGATAAAAGCTTGTCAAGGGATTTCAACCCGAGTACAAATCTTTCTAGCTAAGTACAATGAATGTTTGTCAAGGGCTTTCAACCCGAGTACAAATCATTCTAACTAAAAAAATCAATGTTGATCCTGGGCGATTGCAATGCCATTATGGCAAGCTCATATAGTGTACACATGTATGATGTACTAAAATAATTACTAGTCCACTTGGGTACTAGCCTGCGTTTCATGCAGGATTCAACCAGCCTTATACCGCCTCCCCACTAAATAGGTACCCAGGTCAACACAGAAATTAACAATATCAATAAGCGTTAACATAAGCTCATATCCCCGAAATCAATTCGGGTTCTCATAACAATAATCATATTGACATAAGTCAACATTTGGGCCAAGAAAAATCACAGATAAATAACAAAAAACGACTGCGAATAATTATCGAATATAATCACAAAAAGTAGGAAGAATGGATATAGACAATTATCAAATTTGCTCAGCCCGCAATAACATGCGAGTATCACAAGATTTTCAAATAACCGATTCAGATTCAACATTAGGGTTTTCTGGGTAAGAACATGTTGATATCAATACATAACTTAGAGTTCGGCATTAGCCGTAAATATATCAAAGGAGTACTTACGAGTACAAGTAATCAAATATGGGTTCGGACAAAAGTTCTTACCCAAGGTTCAGATAGAATCCCTTACCTGAATCCACAGCTAAATTATTCTAACCGGAAGTCTTTAGCTTTAACCTAAACGGAATAATCGAACCATTAGAAAACAGCCTACAGAACAAAAGTATAACTTAATACGAACTCACACATGCTCCCAAAATGAATGTAAAATTACTGAAACTCCCCTAGGGTGTAAAATTACCAAAATACCCCTCGGACTTAAATTACCAAAATGGTCTTCCCATAAGTAGAATCACTGAAATAAACTTTCCATATGTAAATTTATGCAAAAATTTACATATGCCAAAATGGTCTTCCCATATGTAAATTACCAAAATGGACTACCCATGCGACACAATCGTTGTCTCATGTTGTTGGCATCGCGCCCATACGCCACACTCATGTCTCATGTCGTTGGCATCGCGCCCATGCGTCACACTCATTGTTTCATGCCGTTGGCATCGCGGCTATGTGCCACAATCATTGAACTCATGCCGTTGGCATCACGCCTGTGCGCCACACTCTCATGCCGTGGTATCGCGCCCATGCGCCACAATCATTGTCTCGTGCCATTGGCATCGCGCCCGTGCGCCACACTCTCATGCCATTGCATCTCGCCCATGCACCACAATCATTGTTTGATATCGTTGGCATTGTGCCCATGCGCCACACTCATGTCTCATGCCGTTGGCATCGCGCCCATACGCCACACATGTCTCATGCCGTTGGCATAGCGCCCAAGCGCCACAGTCATTGTCTCATGCCATCCCAAAATTATGGAGTGGATCTGGTTAACCATTAATCAAAGTAGACACAAGTTTTTTGATTCTCCATCTTCGGTGGACAAACCATATGGTATTTTTGACATAGTATAATCGAAGAATTCAACTAAATCACATGTTTTTACATGAGTTCAGTAACTTGTAGAGCAGGGCTTTAGCTTTGCATAGAGGGCCAAATATTCCGCTTAAGCAACAACCTCTTTATGCAATCAGCATGATAAACTTGTCCACACTGGCTTGGCAACGTCATCTTAACCACACTGGAGCCATCACAACAACTACTATGCCACCACCATGACCTAGTCGTCGCCACTACCACTACCACAATTACCAAGACCATCACGGCCATGACCAATATCATCACCACCACAAGGACACCGCCACCTCCACCACACATTTGCCTCCGCCACCATGTCTAGATCCGTTTAATCAACTCCATATCCACCGCACTACAATTGCCACCGTGTCCTCTATATGAACGCCACCACAATTACCAGCACCACATATTCATGCACCACTACCACCATCGGTAACTTTTCGCCACCACCACCACTTGTAGTCCATCGCCACTGTTGCCACCACTATTACTAACACAACCAATACGATTTTTAGTGATAAAATTAAAAATACATATATCTGGCAAAACATATAAAGTTATATAATATGAAATAATTTTTAGACATCTATTATTGCTTTACCAAATAGATTAACTTAATATATTTTCAGTACTAAATATTCGGTCACTTGAAGTTTTCAATTTTACAAATTATTCAGTCTCTTACTTTTTAGCATTAATTCGTATTTATGATTCTTACTAGCAGACTCGAAATTTTGTTACTCATTCAACTATCTTATTCCCCCCTGCGAGTAAACAAATACTGAATGCTTACGGCAAACAATTGTCACACAGCGTGTTGGTGTAGGGAACTAAGCATCAACGTTGATGCTTAGATCATCAGGCACAAATTCAGCACATCAGCCCAGAAGGCATAGGATTGCATGTTTTAACCTTCCAAATGCAGAGAAAATTGAGCCACAAAGGGCAAAGAGCCGTTGAGAAAGCACCATTCCGATCAACTCCTTTTCCCAGACATGTGAATTATATGTACAAACGGAAATTTTTTTCATACGTTCAACACATCGCATATTGGCATGTTGAACAAAGAATAGGGCCGGTATTGATCGTAGAAAGATGTATTTACAGAATCTACAGTTGCATTTAGTTACTACCCAACAGCATACTTGGGAGGAAGTTGAAACCAAGTAAACCCAGTGGCCCAACCTGTTTGCCAATCAGCTACGATGTTTCTTGTACAAATCTGACAGCGCGTGGTAGAGAATTCCAGCTGCTGGGGGGCGCGGCAACGACCCGAGAAGTATATCTGATGTTTTAATAGATGGTTTACCATAGAATCTGGAATTTTCTTGCATGCGAGTTGCGACAACATTCCCTTCAAGTGAGCAGCCAACGAACGCACCTGCAGTTCATTTGTAAATCCGACAAACCATTCACAATTACACCTTTAGATCAAATCTGGACATGACACACAGAACAAAAGTAAAAATATTTTCGGAATTACTTCGAGGCACCGAATTTTACTTGGGAACACTCGAGAATAACTACTCAACTTCAGTAACCAACGAAACCACTATGGAAAGGAAACACGGAGATTGCACACGAACTAACTAGTTAGTATTACTTGATAAACAAATGCATGAACAGATTAACTAGCTGTGGCAGACTGTGCATGTAGGATATAAGTAGCATGGCTCAGCTCCAATTTAATATATGCAATATCGGAAATGCCCAATTTCTGTGATCTCTCCAGTCACCAACCAGTTTGCAACCTCTAAAAAATAAAAAGACCAATTGCAATTTGGCAAATGATGGCTTAAGTGGACTTGACCATGTAAAAGCCATCTGACTTCTCCCGTGCAGCAAAAGCTTCACTTCTATACAGAAGTGTGACAACAGGATCTTCATTCAACCTCACAAAAGAAGAGCTCTTACACTTGAAAACTCAAGGCAACTTGCTTACTTTCTAAAAGAATTGAATGCATAGAAAATAATTGCACCTTTATTCCCTGCAACTTGGTCCCTGATATTTCTATTGTTTTATGTAAGTTCTTGGAAGTCATGCATTGTCTAATTAATTCCCTCCACACCCTCAAATGCTTGCCCACACCTTGATTTGTCGCTTCAAAGTGCATTTGTCACGTGTTGTTAACTTTTCAGCAAATAATAATGGAGTGGACAAGCATCTAAGGTGTGGAAATAGGCTTTCCCATTACACAATTGTAGTGAAAGGTTAAAAGTTGATTTTCAGTAAAACTTCAGCAGCAGCATAATCGAGAGACAAAAGCACCTGCTAAAACTAACTTAGCTATGCCAGTATTCTTACCATTAGAATCGTTCCTCTGCTAAATGTTGACTTTCAATAATGCATTTAGCAAGCATAATCTTGTTCAAGGATGGGAAGAGACTTCATTGCAAAATAAGTTTATTTTTAGCACTTAATCATTCTATACTACGTTTTTCTATTCCCAGAAGAGAGATCTACAAGAGTATTAAACATGCATGAAAATGCGGTGCATTTTCCTTTCTTTAACCACTTTATCATTCTGTACTTCTATTCATATTTTGTGTCTCTTCCCTTAGTTTAATCAATATAAAGTGAATAGTAGATTGAAACCTTCCTCCCTACCTTTCTCCTGTCACAAAGAAAGCCATAAAATGAACTAAAAGTGCTTTAAAACTGTGCATTACACAAAGATGCGAAGATGCCTCTGACAAGGCCTTGCTATACAGCACAAACACTGACACCTGATACAATAGGAGATGACATGATAAAGGCATTCCCAGAAAATTGTGACCCCAGCGCCCCTACTTATATACAATGTCATGTATACCATCATTTCAATCAGATTAGAATTCAAGAAATCCACACATCACGAAAACCTAGAAAGGAGCATCAGTTTTAATTCAAAATATTCAACTTCCAAATGTCATGATCTAAAGAATAAAATGTCAATCATAGAAATTTCCTAAGCGAGCTAAAAGGTTATACTTTCTTCACTTCCCTGTGAAAATGTCTTTCGCACTTCAGATTTATAATAGAGAACAAAACCAACAGAGAATCACACGTCACACATACGCGTACGAGGAATAGGTACAATGTTTACGCCCATCAGTAATGAGCTGGTTAACCTCTCACACGTGCATGTCAATTATCAGTAATGCCACCTCAACTGAGAGTAGATTGAACAATATATGGTATAAGATGCAACTCGTAACAACCATATGCCAAGTTCCCAGCCATGGCGTACTTGAAATTTCTCTTCCTTTTTTTGAAGAGAAGTGCAGGGGAAAAAAAACCCTGGCGTTATGTTTGTAATGCAATTCTGCATAAGCAGACAAGCCCATGCTTATCACATGAAAAGATACATAAACTGGTCTAGTGGATGTCGAAGTAAAATTACGCTATTAATCTCACTGTAATAGTAACAGTTTCGTAGACCACCACTAACAATTTTGAATCACCAAACCATGAACAAAGGCAATGCTAGGACTGAAGAAATATACATTAAAAACGGGCAAAAAAAACAACAAAACGTACACCAACTTTGAAATTTGTTAGGCAACAAGATTTACCTTTACTGCAGCTATACGTATAGCAGGCAGCATAACCACCATCACCAGCTCGTAAATCAGCTTCAGCAGCTCTTCCAACATTGCCCACAGCTGCACTCAGACCTGCTCCAAAAGACAAATGCATATTTCCGCCAAATGTCCTGATTGCATCCTTGGTTCTCAACACTATCATAAAGTCCGTCACTTCCCCTCCAACCTGTTTAATATTAGATTCACGTTAGAAGGAAATGTTTTATGTTGTAGTATTAACTTTGGCGTAATTACATTAGGTCGATAGAGTAAAGATATTTCACCTGAGCTCCCCAACCTACGCCAAAGGAAGAGATGGCAGACGGCGGAGACCAAGACCCATCTTCTCTACGGGCCACAACTACCCCTGTACCTAAGTTGTATGTCACCATCATACCAACTTTGACAACAGTAAGAATTGCGAGGCCTTTGGCTTGTTTTAATATGGCAGCTGGTATGGACTTTTCAGGTGTCAAGCAGCCGACCTGAGAGATATTATCCATTATGTTTAAACCATACAAGAGCTAAAGTGTTAAACACATCAAATTTACTCCTCAATTTCATTTTTCTACTTCAATTCAGGTGCAAAGCCTCTTCCATAAAGACCCAGACCGCTTTTCTGTGCATTACAGTCATGCTCTCATCTCCGCAACTGATAAAATATTACAAGTCGAAAAGTAGAAAGAAGCAGTTCAATTCAACAACTATGCTTATTCTCACTATTTCATTGAAGTAACATGTACATAAAGGAACTTTCCTCAATAAGCAACTTGTCCACCTTAAGAATAAGGGCATCTTCCGGCCATTGAGGTTAGGAAATGAGAGCCAAAGTTGGCAAATTTGTGGACTAGTTATAGAAAGCACAAGATTTTGCACTAGGATGAAGTAGCTGAACACAACGCCAATAGTCATCTAAGGCTACCAGAAAATTCTAAACAATGCTTTATTGGAAGCAACTGACTATGTGAGGACCTACATGAATCAACCTAGGCCAATGAAAATCATTGTTAGGATACATAAACACATACATGTTTAATTATGCATGCACATAATCACAGATAAAGGAATCGATTTACCTTATTATAACCGCGAATGGTATTTGTAGCCTTATAAATTTCATATTCCATGGACTGGCCCCATGGGAAATTAAGCCATGATCTCAAAGTACTGAGGTCTGTCAGATCACAGGTAGGCACTTGCGCTGCACGACTTACTTGGTCCATTAAGTATGGCTGGACAGCCTCAAGCCGCACACAGCATACATCACAGACACGCTGTGGATCCCCAGTGCGGAATTTTAAGGGTAACAAGCTCCTTCCCTTGGAGCACTCATTGCAGAAAATTCCTCCACAAAACCGGCAGTGGTGTCTAGAGCACAGAATAGGATGGAAGCGGACATTACACAGCATACAAGCTGAAGCAGCACTGTCAGCCAACCATTTCGGAGGCTCTGCTTCAAAAGTTTCATTCATGCTACCAAAATTAGCTTCCGTAAGAGTTTGCGCCATATCTTTCCAAGCATGCTCAAGAAGGTGATCTGATAACCAGGAAATCTGACATCCGTAAGCATCACCGGAAGCAAGAGCACTCACCTTTCCCCGAGCCGCAAGTAACAAGTCAAGAACCACGTCCCACATAGTCATCTCCTTATCTTCTTCAACGAACAGATTCCATCCCATGTCATCGTCAGAAAAATAGCCACCATTAAGGCAGAGACCTCTATTCCATTCTGCACGAGCACTTTCAGACATAGGCGGAACAGAAACGGGTATCCAAACCCCAGTTTCTTCAGAAAGCGGTGAGTCATAATAAAAATAATCACTCAGCTTCTGATGGCTAGCATCAGATGCAATTTCCATGTCACGCTTCTGATGGCTAGCATCTGATGCAGTTTCCGCATCAGTATTCATCCTAGTACCATCAGGCTGCTGGGTTTCTTCATCTCTCACCTGTGTCTTTCCTTCCTTATATTCTTCAGTTGCTGCTACATCAATGTGTTTCCCGAGTTCCTCGGATCCTCCAGAAACCTAGAAACCAATAGGAGCCATCTCAATCGATCTTGAGATTGCAAACTAAGACATAATGTCATTACAAAAACAAAAAGAAAAAAAAAAGTGTCAATTGCACCACCAGTGTCTTATACAAAACACCATGTTATACCAGAAAAATGGCGCGGCAAATAATCACATGTAACTGGAGCAAATAACCATATGCATATATGAGTCAAAATGCCTAATATTGCCTTTTCCTGGCTATGACCCAACCAGCAGAGAGGTAAATTAGTGATTTAATTGTCTTTATATTGTTTTTGGTGTGATAAGAATATAATTGTCATATTGATTCACAGTATGGTCCACTTATAGATCATACATGAATTACCACTAAAGTTACTAGAAGACCTAGGAAGAACCAAGGTTTAGTGACGCTGAATAAATTTTCATGCATTTAAATAAATTTCACTTCTGTGATATATTTACTTCAGGTTTGTTCCAGAATCATGCGCCTCTTTATCAGAGATTGGATGTTTCAAAATTTAAACAACACTTCCTTGTGGACATGCTAAGTTACATGAATGAGTTCTCAATGCACACAACACACACATATGCTTCTAGCAATGCTCTTAAACACGTCAAATATGCTTCCACAATAGGTCTCTAACTCTTCCGTGTCTGTTCCCATACTTGCAACTTTGCAAGCTTCTCAAACATGTTACTTTTACACATAATTACTTCAAAGGCCAAGCTCAGCAAACTACTCATTTATGCACTCAACAAGATAACTGTATGTCAAGTCTATTGAGGGGATTTTTTTAAGTGATCTATTTTGTACATCTAAAACTTAACACAGAATATATGACATTGTCTTGACAGGCAATAGTACTAGTTCTTTGCTGTATTATGCATCACTATCCACTTGTGTCTAAATTGTTCAACCCCAAATGGGTATGAACGTTACAGGTAGATTACCCAAACGTACGGGACACCCACCAAGGAATCTTTTTCTCTTCGCCATCAGACACCAATGATTACATGTACTCCCATGATCAAGAACGAGCTAACGATTGTTCTCATCCTCAAATTCTTTTACTTCCGACCGTCTTACAAAGTCTCTCATTTCCAGCGCCAAAGTACTCCAAACATATAGCATTTTGACTTTGATTCTCTTCATTATTGTATGCACACCCCACTGAAGTGGTGCCCAACTTTCTGGCCATGACCGCTCAATTTTTTACAGAAATAGGAAAAAATAATAATTGTGGACTCATCTCCGCTACTTATCGCAATTCATCACCTTTAATCGAAGGGTTTTATCCCACGACTCCACTAAATGTTGCAATACTTAAAATCTCAACTGCTTCAGACACAGATAGTCAAACTCAATCATTTAGATGAGACAAACACTAGAAACCCTCATAGCTAGCACTCAAAAGCCCCACAACGAAATCCCGTTCACCCTAATCAACGGAATAAGATGATCAATCATTCGATAAACACGCATACTGAAACTGTGTCTTCATCAAAAAAAGGAGGGAAGAACAGAGTTACCGTTTGACTGAAGAAGTTGGGCTGGTAATCGTCGAGTTCGATCTTGGGATATTGGATTCTTGGTTCCATTGACGGGCACGAGCTCGCTGAAGTTGTCATGTCAGCCCGTCAGAGGGAAGGGGGAATTGTAATCGGAGGGGGAAGGAAGTAAAATGGTTTTACGCATCTTACGTTTCAGGATGCGCGTGTGGGGCTTGCTTGGCGGTATTTTCGGTACAAGGTACGTATCACTATCATTAGTCTATCACACTCTGTTTACTCGCATACCATACTTTTAAAAAACGTTATTTAAAATCACAATTTCAAGGTAGAAACGTTATTTGAAACAACGATTTTTATCTTGAAATCGTTATTTTAAATAGTAATTTCTACTTTACAGCAGAAATAAAGAAGAAATCTACTTTACAGCGATTTCTACTTTGAAATCGTGTTTTCAAATAGTGATTTCTAAAAGTATGACATGCAGGTAAATAAGTTTCAAAATTGAGTATATTGGTAATTAAGTTTTAAATATGTATTAATTAGGGTAAAATTCTAATTACTATTCTCAAACGAACTTCTTAGAGTTTTTGCCCTAAATAATCTTTTTTTAATACTTAATTACTCATCTACCGTATTTTCAATCTTATTTACCTATCTAACCCACTTTTAGAAATCTTGATTCCAAACAGAGATTTTAATGGAAGAAAACGTGGTTTCAAACTACGTTTTCAATATATTTAGTTTTATTTGTCTAATTACACAAAATTAAAAGAAATCTTAGTTTCTAACAAATATTTCATAGTAACGTTTGCTTGAAAATATGGTTTGAAATCACGTTTTCTTCAGTTGAAATCTCTGTTTGGGATCAAGATTTTTAAAAGTGAGTTAGATAGGTAAATAAGGTGATGGGTAATTAAGTATTAAAAAAGGATTGTTTAGGACAAAAACTCAACTTCTTCCACGAGCGAATCATGTGATATAGTCAAAGCACGATTTGACTTCGTTTGCGAGACAAATGAATCAAGCTTATGCGCTTAAAAGCTAATTAACACCTTGAGCTCTCCTCGATGTGTAAAGCTCAATCGTGAAAGCTTGGGAGTCTCGCTCCTTTGACATTGGCTTGCTTGCAGAGTGAATCAGTAAAAAGTGAGAATTGTGTGCTAGAAGATAGAGTTGGCAGGAAAAAGTGGAGGAAATTAGAGTATCGGTATCTTAAATTATAAGGTAAACCTTGTTTTTTTGGCGGCATAAATTACTGCTGGTTTGGGACTATCGTTGAATATACTTTTCTGCGTCTCTTAACCACTCATGTTACCTCACCCGCTCCCTCCCTCCTTCTTTCTCATCCAACAGTCCTAAACAGTCAAGAGCAATGATCTCGGACCATGCAATATTTACATCATGTACTAATATTTTTCCTTTATTTCTTGGGTGACTTCTGACATGGTTAAATACAAAGAAGTAAAGATTTTGACTGCAATCTGGGCTGTTGCACTTTTAAGGGTAACTACGTCAATGTCACTAAGAAAAATATTTAATAATCATTGTCATTTTATGATAGTTATAGGTTTTTTCTACAACTGGGGTTGCAGTCAGATTTTTTTTTATGCCAAATGAGATATCATATGGTGCATTTTCGATTGCTTGAAATGCAGCACATAGTCTGATTTTACTATAAAATGAACAGAATTACAATCACGTGAGTAAAAGTTACTATTAAAGCAATCGATTACACGTCAATCTGGGATTAAGTAAAAATCACCTGTAATTTTTTTTTTTCAAATATGAGTGGTTCTGTAACATTACCATGTAATCATTTGAGAGTATTTCTTTGATTTGCCACTTAAGGCATAAAAAAAAAACGATTTGTGATGGCAGTGGAGTTGGGGGGGGGGGGGGGGGGTTGGTGGTGGGCATGGATGCATACAGTGGATTTATTGATCCAGAGAGGACATAATGGATGTAGATAGAGGTGGAAAGAAAGATGGAGATAATAGCTGACCTAGAATGGTGCGGAGAGAGAAAAAGAAAATCAGAAGTGCTTTATCTTTAAATATTTTACATTATTATGATGGTATGCGAGTCAATTTACAAAATATGTCATTATTCTTTTTGAGACACGTCACTTTCTAGAGTGGGGGAAGGTTTAGCATCAAGCTGAAGTCATAGAGGGGTAATTCGCATCATGCTCTTAAGTATTTAAAAATGGTTATGTTTGCAATTTTCATTTATCATTATTTTTTTTAATTTGCGATGCATTGAGAATGAGAGATACTTTCTTCGTGATAACAGTAAGTGCTCTAAAACACAACAAAAATGATAAGATAAGACTTCTATATGGGTTAGGTGGGGTTGGGTCGAGCTTTATGCGTGGCTCGTTTTTAACCCAACCCATGTTAATGTAACTCTTGTTGCCTCACATTTGAGTTGGACTCGTTTTTGACCCGCATTATTGACCCAACTGCCCATTGCCACCACTATTCGCATGTCATGTATCCTAAACAGGGACAAAGTGCATTTTCCACACATGACAAACTGGTCGACCCGTCGGGGATAGATAATACCAAGAAGG
This sequence comes from Escallonia herrerae, assembly GCA_033070095.1. Taxonomy (NCBI): domain Eukaryota; kingdom Viridiplantae; phylum Streptophyta; class Magnoliopsida; order Escalloniales; family Escalloniaceae; genus Escallonia; species Escallonia herrerae. The sequence continues at coordinate 33,027 of JAVXUP010002468.1, read as the reverse complement.
GTACGGGTGGATCCGGGTAAGAATTACCCACCTTTTTTCAGATAGCCTTTTCCTCGACCCATATCATACTTGGACGGTCAGGGCTGTTGTAACGTCCCAAACTTTTGGAGCGTTAATATTAAATAAACAAAGTCATAATTCCTCAAAATATCAAAAAAGTCTTACAAGTGGTCATTCAGAGTATCTATTAATCAATCCCAAAGATACATCAATAAATGCTATAGGGGCCTAAAGTATTTATATAATCCAAATTACTCTGACACGGAGTTCCAAAGTAAAATATAAACAAATTCAATTTGTCTTAATTATTACACCTAACAATGCTAATACTGACTTTGAGATATAAGCTGTTAGCTTTCGGTCACACAGCTAGCCATGTAATCAAATCACACATACTGATCACCTAAAAAAAAATAATAAGGAAGTGAGCCAAATGTCCAATAAGGTCGCTCAACGGAACAATCAAAAGGAATACAAAAATATCTGAGAAAACAAAATTACGAAGGTACATAATTCTAACAGAACAATTGTGGAACAGAATTTCAATTTTACAAATGCGTTTTAGTACAGAGACAGACACTAGATGAGCCATTCAGAAATAAGGTCTCACATGTCATCACTGACACGTGAGACAATGTTCAGAAAAATAAAATCTCGATCTATAACTCATCCCACTGAACTAGCTCACATTTCAATCCACGTGAATAAGTCAGAAACAGAAAAGTCACATATAATGTGACATGACTGACTATAAAGATATTTATCTATACATATATAAAAGCACGTATAGGGTTAAATGGCTAATCTTTTATTTCTTTAAAGTACCATTTTTTTAATTGATATTTCCATAAAATATTAAGGGTGTTTTTTACTTATAACATTTTTTTCCATTAAATACCCTTTTTAAATTAGAGTGTTATTTAAAAATGAGGTTGTTTTTTACTTCTCATAGAATATAAAGTCTCTTTCCTTAAAATACCCTAATTGAGATATATATTTTGGTTAGAATTAAGGATTGCTTTGACTTTTAACTTAAAACATTTTTAATTAAATACTTATTTTTAATAAGAGTGTTACTAAAAAATAAGGGTGTTTTTGACTTCTCATATGGTAGCGAAGCCTCTTTCATCAAAATATCTTTATTGGAATATATGTTCTTGTTAGAGTAAAGGGTTGTTTTGACTTTTATTAAAAAAAATCGTATGAAAATTCTATAAAATCACCCTTGAACTCCTGGATGCTCTCTAATTATTGAAAAAATTTCTATCAAACCCTACTGCCTCTATTCAAGTTAAAGCTAAATTACCTTAGAGTTATTACATGTTCTCCATCATATTTGATTAAAGAAAATAATTTCTAATTGATATTTTCATAAAAGATTAAGGGTGAGTAAGGTTGTTTTTGACCAATAACAATTTTTTCCATTAAATACCCTTTTTTAAGTAAGAATGTTATTTAAAAATGAGAGTGTTTTTGACTTCTTACAGGATATAAAGTCTCTTTCCTTAAAATACTCTTATTAAGATATATGTTTTGCTTAGAATTGCTTTGACTTTTGATTTAAAACTTTTTTTCATTAAATAAATCTTTTTTAATAAGAGTGTTGCTAAAAACTGAGAGTATTTTTTACTTTTCATATGGTAACAAGCCTTTTTCATTAGAATATCTTTATTGGAATATATGTTCTTGTTAGAGTAAAGAGTTGTTTTAATTTTTATTAAAAAAAGAAAAAAAAAAAAAACCCTATGAAAATTCTATAAAATCACCTTTGAACTCCTGCATGCTCTAATTATTGAAAAAATTCCTATCAAACCCTACATCATCCAATCACGTTAAAAGGTAAATTACCTTAGAGTTATTATATGTTCTCCATCATATTTGATTAAAGAAAATAACTTGTACAGTTTTCTATAGCCTTTTTCGAGAAATAATATATACTTAAACTAAATTAAATATTTTGTCAAAAACTCAATCCTTTTTAATTTTTATTTAATATTTATATGTTGATGCGTATGCTAGACATTTGAATTATTATGCATGTATATAGATTTTGAAACAAACATATTAGTACATTTTGAATACACAAATATTGGTACAAGGAAACTATCGTAAAATTGGAGTTTTTTAGGATTTTCTAAATTCATATGTAATCATTAATAGAGTTAAATTGCTTTTTTTTTTTTAAGATACCCTTTTTAAACTGAAGTCTTCATCCAAAATTAGTGTTGATTACGGATTTTTTTTCTTCAAATACCCATTATATAAGGGTGTATTTGACTTCTTTTAAGATAACAAACATCTTTACTTAGAATACCCTTACAGGAATCTATGCTTTAGTTAGAGTTGTGTTGTCTTTTAGTAAAAATGATTTTTTTTTATAAAAATCTAAAAAATCACCATTGAACTCCTTTATGTTCTTTGATTATCAATTTTTTTTTTTATCAAAACCTACAACCTCCATTCACGTTAAAGCTAAATATCTCAGAGTTATTACATCTTCTTCATTAATTTCGATTAATGAGTTAAACTTCTTTGAGCAATTACAACTTACAAGAAAAGTGTTTTTTTATAGCTTTTAAGAATAATCATAAACATAATCTACTTACACTATATTGAATATTTTGTTAGAAACTTCAATCCCTTTTTAATTTTGTATAACATAATTGTACGTTGATATGTATGCTACAAATTTCAATAATTTGGCATTTATATGTATTTCAATGCAAGCACATTCGTACATTAAAACTTTTATATAACTGAAATTTAATGCTAAATTTCAATTGCAGACACATATTGGTGTAAGAAAGTTATTATAAAAGTTGTGCTTTAGAAAATTTAAATGCATATGAATCGCTAGATTATTATAACTCAATTCGTGGCAAGTACATAATCCAGCGCCGACAAACGTTGGCCTCTACATTATCCCATCCTCTAGACGCCTCCACCACCGTAAACATCCTGGGCAGCAAGATAAACATGCAAATTTCAAAGCCGCCAAATCAGTCGTAAGTCTATAACATTGGCTGAGTAAGTGTGTGTGTTGTGTAGGTCTCTTAACTAAAGGTGTGGTGGGTCGTGGAAGGCTTATTGATGGTGATTGTGGTTCTTACATGGTGGATTTTAGGCTATGTTGGACTGATTGGATGCAGTGGTAGGTTGAATAGTGGTGGTGAAAGGCTGCTTTGGTTGTGGTTAATGGCAACGGCTACTGTAGTGTTGGGTTGACACAAATAACAATCTTATCCACCTTCTTCTAGATTTCAACCCCCAAATTTGCATTTTCATTTCTTGAATCGTGATGGTTTGCTGTAAAGTGATTGGAGCGAGAAGGCTGAAGAAATGTGAAAAAGCTGAAGAACACGATAATGGAGAGACGTGATTGTGGCTGTAGTTATGGCTGATTATGGGTGTGTGTGTGTGTGTGTGCTGGAGCGCGCGCGCGCATGTGTGTGTGTGTGTGTGTGTTGAAGCTGAAGAAATGTAAAGGGGTAATGGTGGTGGGGCTGTATGGGGAGATAGAGGGACGAGGAATGACATTTGAGAAATTTTGTTCCTATGTGATAGGCTTTTTGGTCTTTTCATCTTTCAGTATTTTCGTTCGATCAACGGACATGAGTGCTATTATTCCACTTAATGGACACACATGTAATTATAACCTAATCTCAAGGTCACGGGTGCAATTAAGCCTATAATTTTCTTAAAAATGATGATACAGGTCTTTATTTGATAAATGATCTGAAATTATTCTTGATAAACTTTTGTTGAGTTTGTATTTATATTAAATCTGTAATGCGCGCGCACACACACACACACACACACACACATATATAGGGTAAAAAACGTAAGTTTATAAAAATTATTGAAATTACTTAGTTCATTACCATTATCTGATATCAATTTCACACATTTATTTCGCGTGTATAGATTTCAAAAGGACACACACAGGCACACAAGTATATAGACTTTTTAGATGAGTAGGTTTGGTATTATCATACGAGTCTGTGTTAAAAATAAAAGTTCTTAATATACTACTAAGATGAACAAGGTCGTGCTAGATAAAAATAAAAGAGAGTTTTAGAGTACACTAACTAGAAAAATTAGAGTACACTATAGATTTTTTAATTGAAAAGTAGAAAGAAAGTACAGTTAAGATTAAGTAAAGTTTTAGACAAATACTCGAACGTTGGAACTTAAAATAAAAGTTGAAAAAAAGACTTGCTATGTATTTTAATCTTAAAATAAGATGTACATGAAAATTATACTCCCTTTATCCCAAATTATTTGATCATATTTGACAGCATACTTATTTAGGATATAAGTCTTATTATATAAGTTTTTCATTTTATCCCGAGAGGGGGGGGGGGGGGGGAGAGAAGAAATTGGTTAAGTAGAGAGAAGTGGGTTGATGGAGAATTAAATATAGAGAGAGAAGTCGAATAATAAAAAGTATACAAAGGATGAACATGTAAAAACAACTACATAATTTTTTTTAACTTAGAAATTGATCAATTTTTTTGGACAACCCAAAAATGAAATATAATAATTTTTTTAGGACAATCGGAGTAATATACTAGATCATTGCCAAAAGCCAATAAACTGAAAGATATATTTTGACCCTGAATAATCATTATTACAAGAAATGGTCATCATTGCACACAAAGAAACAAGATAGATACTGAAAATTCTAAGTGATGATATTTTTAATTTTTAGTGGTGCTGCTTGCAGGATAAAGTGTCAAAACTCTAAAAGCAATTATAGAAAAACTTTGAAAAGATCATTGAAAGTTAGGGCTACTAAATTTGTTGCCTAAGTAGTTCAGTTTTTATATGTGTCCTGCTAAATCTCTTAAGATCGCTTGATTATTGGTTTAAAGATACAACATTTAAGCTCTTAAGACATTTCGTCTTACAAACTTTGTTATAGTCATAATTTATTCTCGTTAGACACTTTACTTTCAACCTTATTTTCAAGTTAAATTTTGAACTTTTGTTAATATCACTTTACTATAATTCAAACTTCTTCTTAATTTTACTTCCTACACTTATATATATGTCATCAAAACATATTACAATAAATTATCTCTATATATTTTCTTTACTTTTATTACTGTACAATCAATCTTGTAGTATTTCGTGAGAGTTAGATATTTGTAGAACATATTTGAGACTAATTACAATATCAATGTACCTTCGATAACAATATATAATATGAAAAAGTCAGGATTCTCTTTAGCGGTAACTTGATGTGACGAAAGAAATAAGTATGATAAATAGTAAAAAATATTGGTGATAATTGGCGTGAAAAATTTAGGTTTGAAAGTAAGACGATGTTTAATTAACTTTTCATATTTCTAGTTTTTGATTAGCAGTTAACAACTGATTTATTGTTATAATTTAATATAATAGTTATATTGATTAATTTTAGTTGTGTTTTTCTCCGAGATCATAATTTTTTTATTTCAAATTATTATATAACGTGCAAAATACGTGATCCTTACTAGTAATATCAAATACATCGATTATAGACGGAAATATTATTTAGATAATATATAATCATAGGTCGCTCATAGCCGGCCCATTAAAACAGTTAAATGACGTTCGAAGGTAGCTGATATAACTCATATATAACTCATAATAATTGGAGAATACCTGGCAATCCCACTCGAACTGGGATATTAATGATTATCTTATAGAATTCTAAAAGAGTCCTAAAGAGATCATGACGTGATCTTCAAGGATCCTTCCAACACATCTGGCCCACGGCTCGGTCCTACTAGGAGTCTTCTCCTACAGCTATATAAAGGGATCTACCCCTCAGGTATGAGGACAGACAGACAATTATATAATTCATACTTTTTTAGAGTTATTATTCTGTAACTGCGCTCTAACTTAAGTATCGGAGAGTTCTACATAGGGAACCGCACCCGGCGGTCACTCGTTTTCTGTCTTGTAGGTCATCGGTTTAGGCTCGGAGTCCGGAATATACGCGGAGCATATTTTTAGCAATAACATTTTTGGCACCATCCGTGGGACCCGCCAGCCTAGCCGATCAACCTCAAGAAAACTCGGTCGTTTTGCAATTGGCGGGCGATAATGCCTCGCACTTTGGATAGAATGGTCACCGCCGAAGGTCTCAAAATTCAACTGTCGTCTTAAAGGAAAAATTTAGAGTTCAGAATTTTCAAGATCAATTATCACACGTTATCGGCAGCACCGCCGCTAACATCCAGTGGCAACCAGGCCAAACCACCACCAATATCAAGGTTGCAACCTTGCTGTCCAGGACGCTAACGTTGCACCCCAACGCTGCTCCTTCACTGTTGTGCTGCACCACCTCACAGTATTATGCATCGTCGCTACCAAACTGCAGGGGCAACCACACATTGGAAACAACAACCAAAATTGCAAGGCAGCGCCAATTGAGTCATGGCCGCCACGGTCAGCTGCACCGCCACAACAGGGCTGCCGTATCAACAAAGTAGAAAAAAATCAACACAAATTCATCCACCAAAGTTATACAACCATCGCTAACGGAGTCGTGGGCACCACAAACTGCCGACCACAATCGCGAAGCTGCCGAGGAGTCCCCAACAACCAAGCAAAATAGAAAAGAACAAAAAAAAGAGAGAGAGAACAGAAGACACAACAGCAGCACCATCGGGCTGGCGCCGTCACCACCTTGACCAGCGATAGCACTAATTGCCGTCGTCGCACCGCTACGGTTTCCAAATTGGCGTCACTCGTGGGTCACCATTAAGCTCCCATTTTGCGCCATTGCAGTGACAGGAAAAGCGCAGCAGTTGTCTACCACAATCGGTGGCTACCGTATTCGCCACAAGCCTCCAGCGCCATCACCACCGCTGTGCATAGCCAACAGATTGCCGCTCCAGGTCAAAACCCTAAATAAACAAAATCACCACTGGCGCCGTCATGCAAGCAATCAATGTTGAAGCCTTGCAAGGGGCCGTCTTCGTCGAGAGAAGCCTCGTTGTAGACAAACGGTGGTTGCAATCAAGATCTGTGGTATCGACACCATCGCAATCAAGTGCTGCCACCATCGCCACCACGGTAGGTCTATCGAGAAACATTGGAGCAACACTACCACAGGCCCGGGCACCACAAAATCGTAGCCATTGCAGTGATGCGGCCGGTGCAAATCCTAATATTGCGACAATAGCTCCACTTAAAACACCATCACTAATCAGCGTCATCACCTCCGCCGACCACAAGATCCCCAAGGTCATCTAGCATCGTCCTGTCAGGACGCGCACCACCGGGACAACCACTAGAACAGCCGCGAAGGGCCCTCCCCACGGTTGCTGCCATCACCGCCACAACTTCAAAACTTCTGCCAAGCACACGCTGCCAGTCACCGGCGATGCAAAGCTACTGGGACCAACAACAAACATCTCAACGAAAAATAAAAAAAATAGAAGAGAGAAGAAGTAGCAATAGGGTCCAAACCTTCTATCTCCGCCGGAGCAACGACATTTATAGGTCTCGATCTGCGCCACCGCGGCCACCGTAAAGGCACCGCCGCCATCCTCCACCATCTCCCTACATTGGCGCCGCCTCACCGCAGTGCCACTGGCCAGCTCACCGTCCAGTTCAGATCCAACCGCCAGCCACCAGTTCTTCAGATCTGCGACCATGCGACGGCTCCACCGCGACCTCCCCACCCGTCACTGTGTCCCCCACCGTTATGCCGCCTTCGTCCCTGCTGTCCAGTGGTGAATGCTCTCGTGCAACGTTGCGCCGGCCAAGGCCCTTCGATCACTAAACAAAAGGAGGAGCACAAGTTACCAGGTGATCTCCTTCTTTTTAGAAAAAAAATCCTTATTTCTCCTCGTAAGTATGCTTATATATGTTTAAGACCCAAATGGTTTTACTTATTGGCTTAAGATCTATTTGTTAAAAATATTAAGTGTTTAACCCAAGGAAAAAAAGCATATTTGTGTTTGAGACCCACTGGGTCTTATTTATTTGACTTAGCCCATAAGCTTTTTAAAGCATTAAACCGGCAAAAAGGTCAATTTTAGTTTAAGATCCACATGGTCTCAATTATTTAACATATGCCGCATACTCTTTAATAAAGGCGTATGATTTATTGCTTATGTGTCGTTAAACATAAAGCGACTACAATTCTATGTGCTAGCAAGCCTTCCTAAAGGTTGCTTTCTATGCACTTTCATTGCCTGGACCTATTTAATTTTTTGTCTAGAATTATACAGTTGCGTCAAGTAGCGCATGCACGTTACATATCGGGACTTTCGACTGCTACAACTCTTTTAAGCTCACTTGCGACAAGCAGTGCAGTACAATTTGCAATTTAACAGGCAAAACCGTAAGGGGGCCACGGTGTTCGAACACCATTCTCAATTATGTGTTAAAAATATAGTTGAACTTATAAGTTCATATGCTTTATTGCTTCAGAGGCTTTTTTTTAGTCACGTACTTTTATTTCTTACAAGGGTTTAAACTATGCCTGCCAGCATCAACAACAATGAATAAACCACTTCATAAGTAAGGAATAGATTCACAGCACCCTGCGACTTGAAGTCGCGTTCAGGGTTTTTGCTGCAGTATACAACCTTCTTGGCATTATATATCCGGACATATAGTGCCGACTATCAATGGTCAAACACTCACACCAGTGCATGCTACCAAAGCAACTGGTGAATCAGAGCACTTCGCCAATAGCGTTGCTAATATGTCTGGTACAACTGCAAGCTCGAGCTATGCGATCAGTAGATCGGATCTAGTAGCCTTTCATTATATCGGTCTTCTTACGACTGGGCCTTAAATATAGGCTGAAAAGCCGTCTTTATATATCCACACTTTCTCAAAGGCCAGGGGGCTTTATATTTTAAGAGATCATTCTTATACGGGCTTAATGCCTCGTGTCTTATTAGACAAGGAGGTTCGCCACAGTGACCATATTACGGGCTCCATGACCCATGCCTTCTTATTTGGCACCACGACAACGGTGATGAGAACTTCAAGTTCCGTCCAACCCCCGAGGGTACTTTTCACGAGCTCCGCGCTCCATTCGCCCTCAAGGGTGCATACAAGAACTCTAAGTTCCGTCAAACCCCCGAGGGTATATACATGAGCTCTGTGCTTCATCAGCCCTTAAGGGCGCTTACCAGAACTCTACGTTCCACTAGCCTTCTAGGGTGTCCCTCAAGGCATGAACACCCTCAAGGGTGACAGGATAGAGCTCAAGTTCTATCCGAACAGTTTAGCTATAGTTCTAACCCGTGAAACGGCAAAACCTAGTAGAAGTTCGTCGCTCTACCCTGTTTTGTTAATTCGAAACCTGGCCGAGCGTGAGTGCGAGGCTTCTTTGCCAGCCCTTAGCTGACGATAAGGGTTCGCGTCAAAGTAAAACGCAAGCATAATGTGGTTAGCTCAAGCTAAAGAACACACACTTGCACAAACACAAACACCTTCCACATGAAAGGTGACCCCTCAAGGGGACATTCAAACACTTAGCACATGCAACAACTTGTATGCACAACACTAATGTGGGGCACAGCCTCTAAAGGATCCCGAGATCCAATGATTCGTCTTCCCAAAGATGATTCCGAGTAGCCTACTTAGGCGACCTTCTAAAGACCTAGCTCTCAAGAGTTAGAGTTCTAGCACCCTACTTGGGCATAGTTCCAAGGCTTAAGCTCCCAAGAGCTTAGGTCCAAGCACATGGAAGAGAGAAATATTATTACCCCTACAAGTGGATGGAGAATCCCTTGCAAATCTGATGCGTGTCTCGAGACACCAGGTATAAACTTCCTCAGCCAAACATTTTGGCTAAGGAAGTGGGGGGCTTATGATATAACTCATAATGATTGAGGAATACCTGGCAATCCCAGTCGAACTGGGATATTGATGATTATCTTATTAGGATTCTAAAAGAGTCCTAAAGATATCGTGACGCGATCTTCAAGGATCTTAAAGTGATCCCAACACATCTGACTTACGGTCCAATCCTACTAGAAGTCTTTTCCTACAGCTATATAAAGGGGACTACCACCAGGTATGAGGACAGACAGACAGACAATTATACAATTCATATTTTTTCAGAGTTATTATCCTGTAACTGCGCTCTGACTTAAGCATCGAAGAGTTTTCCGCCGAAAACCCCACCCGGCGGTCACTTGTTTTCTGTCTTGTAAGTCATCGGTCCAAGCTCGGGGTAGCGACACAATTTAACGGCGGAAGTAGACGAGAACAAGTGAGGCTAAACATATACGAGTGGATAATTAAATTTACAAGGTTCCAAACTAGGAGAAGTGTATAAAACGGTAAATAAAAGGTAGCTTAGTGCGGAAATTCACGTGGACATGCAGTATAAGAATTACTTCAAGTTGACACGCACAGAGAAGGGGAATTGATGACCCTAGGATACGCAAAACCAGACCAGCAAGGGATCTGTACCAATTTCATTTCATTTCATGTAAAACAAAACATGAATTTTCCTTGCCAAGGTGACACGCCCGGATCAGCCATAGGAATGGCTTCAGAACTCTTAAAAAAAAAAGAGTCATTACCATGATGATGACAACAAAAGGGCCATGAATGCATGATTAACGTGGCATGCAGTTCAAAGATAAAGTCTTTGGTTATAAAGAAGTACTCAAATATAAACAATCAAAAGCAGATGAATCCTATGTTATCATAGGAATAGCCACGTATATATAAGCAAAAAGGGAATACAACATATAACTTGGAGATTCAATTAGCAAACTGATTAGTGCATGCGCCGATCCCAACGTAACATTCCACGGCAGGAAGGTTTTGACAGAGAATTACATACTTTTTACCGATAATAAAAATAGGTCAGTCCACTAGAATCTCACATTTTAAAAAGAAATCAAACGTTTCTAAACACATGATTGATTGGTCCAACGCTAATTCAGATGTCAAAAAGATAAATCCTTACATTTGATCGCGCAATTCTACCCAAAGTTTTGATCTTCTAAATCAATTATATCAAAATTCCTAAAAATTAATATATCCAAAAGTTACAATTAGGATTCCAACAATAACAAAAATTCTTAGGATTCTAACTAAAAACCTCAATTCGATACTCAAAATAAATTCTTACCTCAAAATAATGATCAAACTCTCAAGAGCCTTTTCTTAGGGATTCTCTGGATACTTTTCTAAACTTTTTGATGTTCCTAGAGAATATGTATTGTACGTAACTATTAGACACTAGAAGATATATACTTATATTCCACAAATAATTTGAATTTCAAAATACTCGTTACATCTCCAAAACTTTCTAACTCTATAAATGGGTCAAATTAAAATCCAAAATTAAATTGTGTTGCCTAATCACAAAAGTATTTTTCAAAAAGAAAAAACTAAATTATTTCTTAGACCCAAGCGCTAAAAGAAAATTTATTGAAACGCCCTTAAAGAAAGAAGTCTATTTTTTTATTATTATTATTATTATTTTAACAAATTTAAATTTTCGGGATCTAACACTTGTTAACCGGTCAAATTCAATTTCTTTTTATAAGCAGTAAATAGGGCAAATCTCGTGCGAGTAGATCACGAGATGTGGGAGGTAATTTTAGCGGTTTGCGGTGAGGGTGGAAGTGGACGACAACATTCCAGTGATAGAATGGTGGTGGAAGAGTGGACGACAGCGCAACGGTGGATGGTTGAAATGAAGCTGTGGCAAATTTGTGAGTGCATGGGTCTGAGACGTGAAGACGTTGTTCACATTGTATGGTCGTGACCTTCGTGCACACAACTTAAGAGGAAAGCAAAGCCTATTCTAACTTAGTATGGTCGTGTCCGTTGACGGATTGGTGAGTGAGTGAGAGGCAATGAGCAGATGTGCGAGTGAAAGACAGAGAGAGGAGCGGCGACAGAGAAGTGATGTTGAGAGAAAGAAACTTCTAAACCCTAAAATTAAACTTCAACGAACCGGTGGGTTGATATTCGTTTATTTCTCGTCGGAGACACATTTGACAGTTTCCATATCAAGTCAAGCAAGTGCTATCCACTTCTCTATTTTGGCCCCAAGCGCCGTCCTCTCTGATTTTTGTCTGTCGTCAGTTTTCCATCAACCCACCGGCGCGTCACCGGTGAGACCCAAATAGTCACTTTCCCTTCTTTTCAAAATTCTATCTTCACAGCCCCACAATTAGTCAGCTCTCACTCTCAGAGGCATTATCCCCAACCTGGCCCCAACGCTTCGCAAATAAACCGCTTCACACACTCTTTCACTGTTTCATTTCACCTCCTTATCTCCCCCCCCCCCCCCAGCTAACCCCATTCCACGCAACATCTCAAAACCTTCCTCCAAACCCTAACTTTCCCAATCCCCAATTTTCCCCCAATCCGTGCGAATATCTTTAGATTCGTCGCCATTCACTTCGATGCTCTGTTTAGTTGAGACGTGACGTACTCGAGTGAAATCTGTACACCAAACAGCGTCATATGATGTCGGTGGAGCGATCTTTCGAGGCGTGGGAGGAGGTGCAGCGCCACGGCCAGGACATCGCCGACCGGTTCGCGCAGGGCTTCACCGGCCTAATCCACTCTCATCACATCACCCCGCCCTCGTTCCCGTGGCCGAGCCCTAACAGTTCGAAGCTGTTCGATGTCGAGTTCCCGGCGCAGAGTTTCGTCCCCAAGGACTTCGGACTCGCGATTGACCAGTCCGGAATCAACGGAGTTTCGGCGATTCTCGACATCGGGAACAGATTGGGGCAAGCCGGGGCGGATTTCGGGGCGACCTTGAATGGAGTTGTTCAGCAGTTTTTTAGGAGGCTGCCGGTGCCGTTCCGGCACGAGGATGCTGCGGCCGTGTCGCTGCTGCGGGCAGATGGGGTTGGGGAGAGGTGCGATGGGGGCGTTAGTATGCAGGTGCAGGAGGATTTGGGGTCGCTGGCGAAGCGTTTTAGGGAGTACGGATTTGCAGATAGGGATGCGGGGTCGGATGGGGCTACGGATGAGGAAAACTCTGGATTTAGTTTGAAGAATGCTGGATATTTCAGTAGACCGCAGGTAATGATTGTTATCGTTGTTTCTTGGGTGATTGTGTTTCTATTATGTAGATGGACATGTTTTGACCTGAGTGTTTCTGTTTAGGTGTAGTTATTACTTTGGTTTTATTACTATAAGGATTAATGGTTTCTGCTATAGGGATTGAGTATCAAAACTAAAATTGCTGACAAAATTCATGATGCAAGACGTGTCAAATGCAAACCACTTCTGTTATACAATTTAAACGATCTTTCTTAGACAATCAAGTAATACATCAAGACTCAAGAGATCATACATAACTGTACTTACTAATTACAGATTGGCTGAAACTTGGGCTGGGTGTTTTTTTTTGGGCATTGAATCTAAGGCAATGGTCTTACGGTATCAAATTGAGGTTAAAATATGAGTAAATGCAACCCTGGTATGTGTTTTTTGATGCAGCTTTATAAGCTTGTATGAGATCTCGGTTTTAGGCGCCAGATAGTAATCATCTATAGCCTGGTAGGTTTCTGGTTCATCACTTTGCCCTTCCAAGGCAGCCTTATCTACGAATCATCAGAACTGATCAATTGCTGGAGTTCTTAGGAAAGTAATGGTGCTAGTTGCCTTTTTTTTCATATCGGCCAGGGCAAAATTCTAACTTCCTTTGCTGCTACTGTTTTGCCCATCTCATACTTTTAGCGGTGTTTAAGTGGTGAAAATCTTGGTTTAGATAGTATCCGTTTATGGTTGTTTTGGCTATACTGGTTGTTGTCATGGTTGACTATCAATTTAGAGTGTGCTGTGGTCATTGGCAAGGCTTTAGGCGGGCTAGAATTGAAAGGATGTATACACTGCCACTGATGTGGCTTGTCGTTATATTGAAATGGGTGATGGTCTATTAGACGGGGGTAGGTTAGGTTATTGGTGATGAATAGGTTTATATTGGTGGCTTCTCCTGTTTCACTAGTGATGACCATGGAATGGATAAGCGTTTGCTAATTTCAACTGCAGTCCTTTTACCACTTTTTAATCTCCCACCAAAAGCATTCGTCAAGAAGTTCTCATCGAGCATTGCTGTTGTTGTATTCATGGTTTCAATTTTTAATTTCTTGATGGTAGCTAGCCAGTTGGTTTGTTGGAGTTACCTTGAATAATATGTTGGGAAATGCTGGAGAATCTAGCAAGCAGGTCAACAGATTCGTTTCAGTAAGACTTGTCCTTTAGGCCTAATGCTATGTTGGAAATCATCGTCTGCTTGGCCAAAACATGTACCGAGGCAATTTCTACCAAGTGTAGCTCATGAAGAGGATGGAAATTGAAGTATTGCTCAGCTTTCCTGGCTTAATCTCTAGCACCATGACTACTGAAACATGGGAATTCAGGTTTTGGAGGTCTGAGCTCATTGTGATCAGTGGCGTACTCTAGATAATGGACTGGTGGAGTATTAGTGGTGGTACGTTCTAAAATGTTTTCATGGGAACAAGATCCTTTTTCAACCAGCTCTGACCTGCATGTTGAACCTCTGAGTTCGGATGGAGCTATTTCAAAGTGAGATAGTTTATTGCTCTTCTGTGGAGGATTGCTTTTTAGCTACTTGCTGTGTCAGAGAAGAGATGTCGTTGTGCAAATCGGCAAGGTCACTATTTTACCCAAGCAATGGATCTTATGCTTGTGGAGGCAGCTGTACTTCCGCTCTCCTTGCTGTAACACATAGTGATCTGAGAAGCAACTGAAGATTGAACTGAAAAATAGGATTGATACATCGGTGCTCGGTCTACTACCTAATGCAAGATTTGACATCACCTCAGTGTGGCCAGTATCTGAAAATTGGCAGTTGGGGTCTACACGATGATGAAGAAGATTGCGTGGTGGTTTGTTCTTGTCATGTCGTTTTCGTTCATACTCACCGGTTCTCGGTTTTGTTCTCGATAGCTTTGCAAATATTAGGCAAACTGTTTTGTGTTACTGCTTATGGGCATGGGACCAGTTCTCAGCAAAAAGGTTTCATGATTGAGAGTTGGAGGCGATCCAACTGCTTCATGTTCTAGGATATTTATCTGGCCATATTCGGCTCTTCTTCGGCCCTGTATTTTTCTTTGTGGTTAGCGGCTTGGACTGCTGTTTTAACTCGGGATAATTTGAGGAAGGGTAGTATATTTATGTCAACTGGCATTTGTTGTGTAAAGCTGGATGGGGAGTCTGTCGATCATCTTTTTCATTGCAGGTCATCAGAGGAGTTTGGGGTATGGTCATAACCCATCCTTCCGTGGACTTTTGTAGGTGTTGGTTGCTCTCTGTTGTCTACGCTTTTTATCTTGACCGATAAAAAGAAGGATATCCGTTTGGTGTACCTTTCTTTGATTTTCGAGATAGCTCTTTGCATTGTATAGATAGCTCAGTTTCTGAATACGGGAGTAAAACAAACTTATCGAGGATCACATTAGCAAACTTTTTGAATTCACAAGCGGGAAAAGCAAGAATGGAACTGACGAACAGAATCTCTGTTTCACCACGTATTTTTTTTAATTTCTTATCTTCTCACTGGATGTTAAAGCTTTATAACCGATTGATCTTGTTGAAGCGTTAGATTTCCTTCTAGTTTTGGTTTTGTGCTCAAGGTTTATACTGTATAGTATGGCATGTTCTTTACCTGTTTCATTTTTTTGTTATAATATCTCCTAAACGCTTATTGTTTTGATGCTCCTGCTCTATAACACAGCTTTTCCTTATTGTTGAATAATATTATGTTCTGTTTTTAGTATGAGGAGTAAGAAGCGCATAGATAGTAAATTGGTCATGCAGATAATCTATTGTTACAGTGTGTCGTGTGTTATTTTGTGTCATAATTGAGGTGTCTCAATACCAGATGCAAGAGCGGCTGAGTTTTGAGTTTCTTCCCCTAAATATGTTGTGTTATACATTGAAAACCCTCCGCCTCCCTCTCTTTATGGGGTGCCGAGTGCGTCGGGGGATGTTGTGAGATGACATGAAGTTGCTCCTTGGTAATAGTTATTACTAAAGCACATTGCTAATTTTTAATCTGTTTTTGAAGTCTCTGTTTTGTTTCGTTCAATTTAACTTCTTATTCTTTTTTATGGTCAATCTTTTGAATTTAGGGGACATTCAATGTTACCTCAACTTATGACAGTAGGAGGCGTGATGTTGAAAGCTCTCTGGTTGCAAGGGGAGATTTGTGGAGGGTAGAAGCATCACATGGCAGTTTGACATGGGAAATGAGAATTCCTCCCTCTTCCTTGTCCAGCTTGGACCAATACTCTTTGTTCGTGATTCTACCCTCCTTTTACCAGTTCATCTGTCAAAGCAACACTTGCTTTGGTATGGTTACGATAGAAAGGTAAGACCACTTTCCAGTATATGTAGTATGAGTTTGGTGTGAAATTTTGTGGTCCACTTTCCAGTGTAATTGGACGTTAAGTGTATTGGTACCCTAACCCGAATTATGGTACTTCAGAGTGTTGGTACTCCAAATCTAGCGAACCTAAATGTGTATAAGAACTAGTGTTTTAGTTAATTAAGAATGGAGAAGTCAGAGGAATATTAATTAATAGGTGCTAATTCTGTCTCCTTCCTCTCACCTTTCTTTGCAAGCAAAGTGATGTATATGCATGTCTACATACAAATTTATACAACTAACTATATATCCTGCCAACGGGAACTAAAGAAGCGATCCTCAGAGAACCACGACCCTAAATACTGAACCAACCAAGCCTACCCCCATGTGCCCACAAATCGACGAATCACGTACTCTTACCCGTACCTTTCCATGTATCAAAGCAAACGACGAACTGGGGAACACTGCTTGGGAAGTAGTGTTGTAAAGATCACCTCTTAGCTGAATAAATTGTACACCCAATTGAAGTTTGCCGATTGAAAAGCAAGTCAAGTAACATGGGGAAAAAGAAATATCTGGCCTGAGCTCATATGCTCTGAAGCTGCTTCAGCTTATGAATTCTACCCTTGAGAATTAACTATTAAGTGATTGGTTGAGGATATTATGAGTTGATATTGTGTTGAATTGAGCAACTACCAAACTTCTTAGCTTTTGTGCAAGGACCCATTTTCTGAACAAAAAGATGGTCAATAAATTTAGCAGTCGGTGTCTATGATATTACTAAGGGAGAGGACTTTTATGGTCAAACCTTTTTTGGTTTTTTAAATTTACAGATGTATTATCTCTTTTGGCTTATCCAACAATAAGGTTAGTACCATAAAGTTTCTTGTTCTTAAACCAAATTCATTCAGTGCATCTTGTGAGATATAAGGGAAACCTTCCCCAAAAATAACTGCTTGCAGTTACCACATTTTATAAAACTGCTTCTTCTGAGCCCCCCCCCCCCAAAAAAAAAAAAAACGCCCTACCAATTTCAAAAACTCCGAACTTTATGCCGCATCCTATTTTTGCTTCTGACCCAAACTCTGAAACGTTCTTTCTTGACATCGTTTCTTGCCCTGCTTTGTTTAAGCGGATATGTGGAATTGTTTTATTTTCTGTATTATGCACACGCAAACACAATCCCTAGTTACAGTACATATCATAAGGAGGGAGCAATTCCAAGGCTCAGTAGTGGCCAAGATTTGGGTTCAGAATCGGTATCGGATGCGGCCGGCTCGGTATCGATGTCAGGCGATACACAACTTTAAGCTGTCCAACTTTTTTTTGTGAAAAACATGGACAGTTTCAAAATATTGTGAACAATAAGTTCATTATTACATCCTGATGTGAAATAATGTAACACAAGTTTTCTTTTGATATTGCCAGAATGGATTGCATTCTCTTTGTCCAGCTGTATGGTCGAAGCATAGAAGGTGGCTGCTGATGTCAATGATCTGCCTCAATCCCTTGACCTGTGTAAGCTTGATATACTTATCTGACAGGTTAAATTACTGTTTCTCATGCCAGATGACTTCATTGGTTTTATATCCATCATCTACCTGCATTTGCGAGTCATTAAAATTAACTGTTTACAGGAGTGTTGCTAATCAAAGGTACCACTATATTGGTAGTACTTGCTATTGAGTGTTCTTTACTTGTGCCAAACTACTCCCTCTGATGTCAGTGAAGAGCAAAAATGCTGGCATTAAAGGGGAGGTGCGGGAAGTGATGGGAAGGAAAGGATAGGGAGCCTCTATTGCTTTGCCAAAGCATCTTGTCATCTCTAATTAGAAATGGATAAATTGCCCTTTCAGGTCAAAATTTTTATTTTGTTTTTCTAATCCATTTGAAAGAAGTTCCCGGATCGTCACGACACTGCACAAAGAGATCAAAAATTACAAGGGTTTAAGCTCCTTACTCGTGGTTAGGGTCGCAGTCGAATGCCAGATCCTTACACCCCCCCACCCCCCGGGCGAAAGCCACGCACTGTTCAATCTTCACAACGAACGGCCTGCTCCTCCCACCACAAACAGCGAGCACCATCACAATCTTGCCTAGGGTTTAAGCTCTATTTCCTGGTTTCAATAATATAGGGTTTTGGGTTTTTTCTTGAGAAGCATATAAGCTTCAGTAATTGGTTCCATCTGAAGGGTTTTTAGGTAGTTGTTTGGGTTTTTGGGTAGTTGTCAAATATTCGAATAAAGTGCCTAAAAAGGTCTGTCATTGTTTGCTAAAAGAAGTTGCAATTGAGGCATTCGTTATGCTTGTGGTGAGTTGAAAGGAGTTTGGTAATTAATGGCTGAAGGACTTGAGCTTTATCTCCTGCTTCAAATTGTAATTTTGGTACTTAAAACAGCCGAGTGATGAGGAAGACAATTTGGAACTTTGATTCAAGAGGACATTTTTGTCATTTAATACTTAGAGATAAAAATTTGCTTTGGCAAAATGAATGATATTCGATATGTTGTCTGATCCTTTATTTCCCTTTTTTCATGTCGTCCAAGTTAAAGATGTCTCCAAAAAGAAATACCGTCAAATCTCAAAACGAACCCCTCTTTGCATGGGTTGTAGTGTGTTTTTCAGGAGGTGCCCGTCACCAAGCTGGTATCTACTCTTAGCTAAGCTTCCTTGTTTTTTAGTTGTTCTAGTTGAGTGTAATACACACCCAGACAAGTTATGCTGAACCACAGCACTGCAGCAAACTTCAACAAGTTTACTGCTCAATGTTTTGATTGTCATGCTACTTAGATTCAGTGACCTCCTGCTTTAATATCTCGCAAGTCTTATTTTGAATGTTGCTGTTTTGGGTGATCACTCTGCTTTATGTGTTTTTGCCTAAAGAAACTTCTTGAAATGGTGTCTTACTTTTCCTTTTCTGTCCTTCCTTTCCTTCTCCCTTTCCTAGTCATTCATGGATTTGCAGTTTCCCAATGGTCAATTCACATATGTAGCTGGTGAAGGGTTATCCACCAGTGCTTTTCTTCCAATTTGTGGCGGTCTGCTTCAAGCTCAGGGCCAGTATCCAGGAGAAATGAGATTTAGTTTCTCTTGCAAGGTGAGTTGGTGCTGTTACAACATATCACAGTAGACTTGTTGAACCATTTTCTTCTCTGCTTGACCTTATTTACAAATTTTTGCAGCCGCCTCAAATAACTTTTATGCAGGAGAACTTAATGATCATTTCTATCGTTTTCTTCATGCAGAATAAGTTGGGAACTCGCATCACGCCAACAGTACAATGGCCTGACAAATCATTTACTCTGGGTATTGAACAAGCTCTAGCTTGGAAGAGATCTGGTCTCATGGTGAGGCCAACAGTACAGATTAGGTAAGCAATCTGCTTTTGCATTTTGCTAGACACAAGTATCACGCATAAAGTGGCAAAAGCAAAACTGATTGAACTAATTCCTTGACAAAAAAGTATGAAGCTATGCTACATATTACTATATCCAAAGTCCAGTGAACAGAAATTGCCCGCAATATTTGATTAGTGATGTGATTTGACTCTGGCAGGTGAAGTTTGAATGATTACTTTTAGTTTATTCTAGTGTGTTTTCAAGTGAAGTCTCTGGTTGCCTTGGCTTCTAATACCATTGCCAAGTGATTCTGGGCCTCAAATGCCATCAGTGTGTTGTCTCTGACCTCATGTTGTTTCTTTCAACTTGTCAACGCTGTTGCTAAGCAGATGTGCATTAACATCACTCTGTGTTGCATTAGAATCTAGACCACTTTGTGGCTCCTGTGTGCTACTAGTGCTTATGTGCAAATTTTCTCCTTTTTGTGTCTGTATCTTCGTCAGCTTATACCCCACATATGGCGGAGGCAATCCTGGGTTAAGGGCGGAACTTATACATTCTGTGAAGGAGGAACTGAGTCTTATCTGTGGTTGTGCTCTAATGACACATCCTTCAGCATTTGCATCAATATCAGTAAGTTGCTCTTATTCAAGTGAAACTAGCCAATGTACCCGTGCAAATGCAGGGGACAGTATGCAATTAGGTGTCACTACTAATCATTCACTTTCGCATAATGAAATAGAATCTAAATGCCAAAAAAAAAGAAAAGAAATAGCACTTAAGTCTATGAATTTCTTAAATAAATTAGCTAACTGCTTAAGATGACAATAGCATTGATGACAGCTCCTTAAAGAAACAAAGAAAATCATAGATTAAATTTCAAATTTACCAATCTATCGTCTAAAAGTACTATTAACGGAAAAAATGTATCACAAGTTTCACCGAAATGTTGATTATCCTCCTTCATTTCTTTGTTTATAAAAATTTAGTCAATAATATTTGCATATTTATATCAAGATAGCTTGGGGATTGACTATTACACTTCACCTTTTACCAATTAAATGCGGTCTTTACAGTTCTATGCTAATTCAATTTTTTATCTAATTGTTATTTGAGATAATTCATGTTATGTAACATAGTGCTACACAAACAAATTCACATATTGGGAAATTGACGAACTTTATAAGGAAATTGTATTCTCCTAGAGTCACTTTTTCTTTTATCAACTTAAATTCCCTTTAACGGAAATGTTAGGACTAATTGTGAATATTGAAATTTATTTTCCAATATTAGAACATAAGTAATACATAAATGTAAAGGCATTTCTTCCCCAAGTTCAGTTACAAATTTACGTCCTTAAAAGCCAAGAAATAACAAAGTTCCGTTGAAAATTTTGCAAAAGGAAGAAAATCTATTTCTACACCTAGAAGATAAACATTTTTTACAACTTTCTTTTTTTAATTTCGGATTTAAAGTACACCTATTTTTTTATGCAAGTTTATTAAAGAACTAAAGGCATAGTATAGGCATTTCATGTACTTACCTGTCATCTAGCTGATGAGGACCTTGCAAAAAAATAAATACTACCATACTGACGAAAGAGGGTGTGAGAAGAAAAGAAGCAAGAAAGAAGAAGGAAAACAGGTCAAAGACTCAAAGGGAAGCAGATTAGGCGGGAATAATCTCATAAGATGTCAAAATTATTGTTAAAATAGTAAGTAAATTAGAAGTCTAGATTAATTTTAACAATGAAGTTTAGGTTAAAAGTCTAAATTCAATGGATGATAAGTGGATTAGAAGTCTAGATTAACTATAAAAATAATAAATAGGCTAAATTAGAAGTCTAATTTAATTGTAACAATAATAAAAAGTCCAGATTAAAAATCCAAATTCAATGGATAATAAGTGGATTAAAAGTCTAGCTTAACGATAAAAATAATAAATAGGTTAAATTAGAAGTTCAGATTAGAAGTCTAGATTAATTGTAACAATAATAAGAAGTCCAGGTTAGAAGTCCAAATTTAATGGATAATAAGTGGATTAGAAGTCCAAATTCAAGGTAACCTCAGAGCTGAAAATTTCAGTGAAAAATTCGGCGTTTATGTAGTTATATTGATAAATAGAAGCTACTGGTTCTTTATATGCTGCTTATGGTTTGGACGTTCTTAAAGTTTTGACCTATACTTGTCCAGTCATGTAGGAGTCCTTGTGAGCCTAAATTTGTTATATAATACAGGACTGAAGATCATTTCTACTATAGGGATTGCTTCAGTTAATTAGTTCAATTGGTCTGATATTGACATGCATCTTTTCCCCTACTGCAGCTTGGCAGGTCTAAGTGGAACGGGAATGTCGGAAGCTCTGGGGTAGTTGTAAGAGCTGAAACTCCTCTCGGCAATGTTGGCAGGCCTTCGTTCTCTGTTCAGTTAAATAGTGGCATCGAGTTTTGATGGATTCACCTCACGTACGATACGTGCACTCAATTGTATATAGATCCCTTCTTTTTGTGAACATTTGTCCTCTGTTCATCATATAGATGCTTCAGTTGTATTTTGAGTCTGGAGTTCTATTGGTGTTAATGGAAATAATTTTGCCATCCTTTTTTTTACCTAAATTTTTCTATAAGTATAGTTGGTTAAGAGCGCCTTTACTGTGAAGTAGCATGATACAAGAACACCTTGGTCATTGCAAAATTTGCACTAAGAGGGAAGGTTATTAGGTTTATTTTTTTTTTTTCAGTTTTTACATTCTTTTTTATAGAAATATGTGTAATCAATTTGCACCATGGCTTAGATTTTGGCGACTTAAAGCCAATAGTTTTAGTCTTGCGGGTTTTGGACAGTGGGTTTGTTTCTTTTGGTGTACAACCTCCTCTTGTAAGTTGTAACTAAATCTTTATTTTCTAAACACAATATTACAAATTGCAAAAAAAATAAAATAAAAATGATTTGCACCGCCCGTGCAAATTTGATTAAACAACTTGAATCAAATGAAAATTTATCATTTATTTTTGGAATACAACTAGGCGTTTAAGAACTTATGCAGGAAGGAAATATAGCATACAAGTAATATAAGAAATTGAAGAAAATAAATTTAATTTCTGTCATTCTGATTGACATGCCTTCTTAAAGAATTTAATCCAAGATTTGCTGTCTCTAGCATTATCCAACGTGCCGATGTTCTTACTATGCCCAAGTTAAGTTTACTATATCCTCTTATTTTCTTTAATTATGACCTGATCTAATAACAAGAGTAGACCGCAGGTATGTCTTTACTTGCACCGATAAAAAAAATAATACTACCCCTTTGAATTACCTAAAGAAAATTTCTAGCTTCCAACTCCTTGTTTCGTTCCCTTGGCTATGGGGTGCTTTGCAATATGCCGCGTTTTGGATTCCGCTCATCTTTTTCTTGTTTGCAAAATATAAATTGTCTAAATGCAATTCAAGCTAAATATAGAGCATCCTGCATGGTATCTTCTCGTAGGCATTTGATACGGAAAAATAATGTGTGGACAAAGGGAGTAAGTAGTATTGGTCTTCCAAGAAGATGGCTTAATTTCATCACACACAAAACCAGCTCCGGGAGACAAGTATAACGAACGGCTTGGAGAAACTTCTCAGTAGAGTACTTACTGCAGCAAAAATGGTGGGAATTCCTCTCTGCAACCAGCATTTGAGTGCTGAGACTGTTTGAGAAACTTCCCACTCTCAGTTTTCATTGCAATGCAGAGGACAATGCAGTTGGAGCTGGTTGTATATTTGCAGTAGTAGGCCATGATTACGGACTCATGAATTCCAGAGTCGTGGTTACATCACTTACATATGCATGAATGAGGTAGTGTTTAACACACTACAGCTCACACTTACTCCACTCTGGTAAACAACCCTATTTTTCAGATTGTTTTTGTATTGAGCTCCTCAAATACTAACGTCTGGGATTAACACACTGCAGTTCACACCTACTTCACCCTGTATCTCTAGTAAAACATTATGAGGAGCAGACCAATTTTCTTTATATCTTTGTTTGCTTCCTTCCCTTTATCAGTTTATTGTCAGTGCTATAAATTTACACCCTTTTCCCAAATCTCGATCCTCTTTGTCGTAAGGGCTAGCGTGATGGTAAAGCTGTTCCATTTTGTATGTGAAAAATCGTGAACTGTATATATGAATCAGTTTGAAGTTGTAACATTATTGTATTTTTTTCTTTTTTTTTGTTGGGAAAAGGAAATGGTGTGATGGGAGAGGTGCTGTTGCAGCTGGATTTGTTCATGGGTACAGTTTCCACGGGGTCAACCCTTTTAGTAGAAGGGATAAATAAAAGTTCATTGCCATGTCTGTATTTATTAAACAGTTTTACATCGTCAAAACATGCTTAAAAAGAGGAAAAGCCTATCAAGAACCAACCCTAATCTCATGTATTGTTGATATTGTAGATCCAAAAGAAGTAGCGAGATCTGATATTATGTTATAGTCTAGTGTCCAACCCAAAAGTATGCTTTAGAGGTAAAGAAGCCAACCAAATATAAGAACCAATCACAATCTCCACGTATCGTCGACGTAAGACCTTGCGATACAAATCAAGCAATTGGAAAAGAGAGGTCGTGCACTGAAAGTGAGCACTTCCTTTGGTATATGGCCATCGATGAGTTGCAATGATACTTATCATCGAAATACAAGACAATTCTACTTTTTTGTAGACGGAGATGTTCAAAACCATGGTAAGAAAGCTAAAAAATGGAGGAGTTGGATTCGCGAGGATTCAACTCTTAGTCACTCTGATCCTTGTGAGAGGCGTTGAGCAGAATATCAATATTGAAATGAGTGTCTTGGATATTAGCTTATGTAGATTTAACAAGGTAAAAGATCGATTGATTGAGAAAATCTTAGTGACACTTACGATATAGTTCCTTTAGTCGCAATTTGATTGCATCTAACGATCGACAAGGTTAATTTTCGCCAAATGAGCGACGAACACAATTACATGCTAAAAGTTCGAGAAATGTCTAGTTAGTGCAGTAAATATAAGCAAAAAGTTCAAGGAATGCTAGCTAAACTTCCTCTACACCAGTATTTAGTTCAGGTCAAGCTTATTCTTTTTCTTATGCCTTACCCTCGTCCAAACGTACAGAAGCTAGCCATCATCTTAAGTACTACCCTACCAGGATATCTTATTTTTATGAGCTTGCTTTTTACCATCACCAGCCCTTGGCCTTGCTTTTGGAAGAAGAACAGACCTACAGAAAACTAGGGTAACCAGCAACTCCATCAGGAATGACACAATGGCTAACCACACAAACACTGTTCTCCTCCACGTCCATATGGTTCTCTTGAGTTTAGGGAGCTCGGATTCGATAGCAACCGAGCCAGCGTAAATTTCAGGTATACCACCACCAGTTTGATATCCAGCTCTTTGTTCAAGGATCACCCTTAAGCAGGCAGTTGGCTCATAGCCTTCAGTGAAATCACTGATTTTGACTTCCAAAATTTGGACTTCTGATTGAAAACCAGCAATAAGAGGAACACCCTTCAAAACGGTCTCAACAACCCGAATGGGTTCGCTTTTGAATCTTAGCATGCTCGGATAGCTTGAACTAGCAGTAACTTTACCAGCTGCAGATAGGAACTCCACCCTAACCTTTAGTCACAAAAAATTGAGCAATGTGGTGTAAGAATTTTTGATACTCCGAGATACTAACAATACTCAAGAAAATGTTTTAAAAACAGTGAATATCATGGATCTTTATTTAGCTTATCAGAGCCATATTTCTTACACTGAAAGGAACTGCAATCTTCGCTAAGAATCTTAGTTACTAGGGTGGAAAACGAGTATATCTCCTAACACCTGGACTCTGGACATAAAGAGAACTCCAAGTTCAGCTGTATGATTGCTTAGTGTGGATTCACAGAATCAAGAAAGGCACAAATTCTTAATATAGTTGGTAAACCTGAGGCTACCCGACAAAAGTGACTGAATCACTTGGAGACAAGATCAAACGAAAAGATAGATCCTCTAAGCAGAAAACAAGATAAACCCAGAATTCAAGGGAAGGATACAGGCATGTGCTCCGAGTGCATCAGTGTCTACATTGTAATCAACAGGGAGCAGATTACCAAGAAGATAAGGGATTCTTTCTTTTCGGATTTCATTTTCTATTCCCCATCTGCCCATAAGCATGCCTCTTTTTTTCGTTTTTACTTTCCCGGCTTTCTTCTGATTCCTGTCTATCTACCAGCGCAAACTCAGTCCCTTACGAAAACAATGTTCAAGCGTAAACCCAAGTCGAGTTGTGATTTCAATGGCCAAAGGCCCAAAAGTGCTTTCTTTTCCTTTCATCTCGACAGATGAAGTCACTTAGCCAATAACTAGCTACACGTTGTTCCATCGGAAAAAGAAGATGAAAGTAGAATGGATGAAGGGTGAAGGAGCAACTCAAACATTAAAAAGAACAGAAACAGTAATCTGAATCTAAGTAGAGAAAGAAAAGAAGGAAATTGACACAAAACATGAAAGGGGTAAAGAAGAGGCCCCCAACATACCTGAAATACACCAAGTTTCCTATTGTACTCGGACTCTGGCAGAGTTAGGGCGACAGTAAGCTGCAACTTATGATTGTAAGGAATTATGCGCGCACCAACGTGATCTGCAGCATTGGCATTGTCCTTAGTCATCATGCCAGAAGAAGAACCCGCACCAGAAGTGGACATAAAGGGCACAAAAGCAACCGGGCTAGGTCTAGTATAATCGAAATTCAAAGCCGCCGTGGTCTGAATTGGTTCTTCAAGGACACTTCTCATTGTAAGAGCGCTTATTACAAAACCGGATAGCAGCAATCCAACCAGCAAGAACCAAACATAAGCTGCCCAGAACAATCCCCAACCAATCCTAACTCCCAAGTTCACAATGGATTTCTGTGCCTTGAATAGATTACATATGAAAGACGTGACGCTCATGAAAACACCAAGCCACATTTCCATAACTCTTTTCGTTAAGTGTCTTCTAATCCGCGATACAGTTTGGAGCGGAAACATCAAAAGCATGAGCGAGAAGTAGGATAACCAAAGAGGTATCGTAAAAAGCCTAACTAATAGGCTTATTTGGAAACCAACCAATTTGAGCAGTAGTATTCCCAGAATAGCTACGATATTCGAAGGAAATTCACTGTAATTTCCAGGTACACGGTTTGCCACCTTTGAAATGTTAATGTACTCATCGTAGCAATCATTCATGCCTTCTGCTTGATTTGAGCCCAATTTAAGTAGACGATTTTTGGTTTTTACACTTACCTTTCTCCTTCCCTCTTCAGAATCGTTTTCGCTGCATAGATTGCTAGGCTCAGAATCAAACCCAGATGCTCGAAGTGATTTTCGAGCCATTAACACCTTGTCAGCTCCGAGAAGTAAAGAGAATTTCATCAAGTTGACAAAAAAATTAGGCGGTCTTACATCATTTTTGCTATCAAAACTAGGAAGTTCCTCATGGCTGCCCTCAGCATTTTCATTAATTTCCATAGACTATAGTTGCTAAGATTTTGTGTATACTGGAATGGAACAGTAACAAAATGACACAGAAAAATTGTCACAGTTTAGATTAACTGTAAGAGGCACTTTATAGGAGGGAAACGATGACATGTGCACAACCGTTATTTCCTCGGGATGCTGAAGATTGGACTGTCCAGATCTATTGGTGCGGATTTAGGCTGTAGAGAAACTGGCTGTGTCTGGCAACAATTTAGGATAAGTTATACTGCAGTGTGACACGCAATTCAACACTGCTGCTTGTTTTTCTTATTCCACTGCACTATATCCATGCGGGTTTCATGCCCCCTCTGCATTTGGCACGCACACCCAGGGGTGTGCTTAGTCCCCTGAGGCTCAAACTGCAGTGGTGAATTCCAGGCAGTAAATTGCCTGTTCATAGCTAAAATGTAGAACCTAATGAAGTTCCAGTCATGGGAACAAATTCTAGTGATGAAATTGGATCACCTTTCTGCTTCCTTTTGGAACCGCCAATGATGCCTCAAGCTAATTCCATGTTGTGCACTGGCTTATGACTCCTGCAGGTGGCAACTTTAGTCACTGTTGTCCTGAAACAGCCCATACGTGCATATAGAGTAAGGGCGTGCAAATCTCAAGGACGCCTGCGTCCCATATTTACATTTGAAGTTCTTTTCAGCTATGGCATTTAGTGCCAAAAAATAGCGGGGTACTATGACTCGGTGAGATTTTAATTGGTTATGTGAGGTGAGAAATCTTGGCAGCACTTGAAGTGTCGCTCAATTTTCTACCGCCAGTTACCAATACCAATCATTAATTGGCGATGAATATTACTTGTTAATATTCTTAGTGTCATTAATTGCGACTACATAGAGGAGGGTGGATGAAGTTTAGAAATTGGACTCTTACATCGCATTTGGTTACCGTCTTCGCTATTTTCGTAATTTCTCCACAAGCAGATGTCTAGACTATACAAAGTAATCGTGCTATTCCAAAATTTGCAAAAGCGGACAGTATGCTACATTATTCGATCTAGCAAAACCAGAAACCATTGAACAAGAAAAACAAAATTTCTAGGTAAGGAAAGCCAGGCATCGGTAGTAATGAAAGACGCAATATTTGCAGTTGCTTAACCTTCTCATATCTCAGCTTGCAAAACAATTCTAACTGCTACTTGGTTTGGAGAGAGTAGCAAAAGTTCATGGTAATATCAGGAAAGAAAATGACACCAGAAGTTGGATGGAAGGCACATGCCTTCAACTCTTCCGAGAACCTTTCAACTGCACAAAGGCCCGAGCTGACTGCATCTATATTCGACACCTGTTTTGCCAATTTATCGACAGGAGCCAATGGCGTGTTTCAAAAAGTCCATTCACAATTGGGGCCAAGATCCTTGAACAACCAAATTTGAGTTCTAGACTTGTCTCGAGTGGCGTAGTAATTACACCCTTTCGAGATTCCCATGGATCCTAAGTGATTATCGTTTTGATACTTGTTATCAAGAAGCTCGAAAGTAGGAGCATTAACATTCTCTTCATCGAGGTCCAAGCAAATGAGGAGCCTTGTGTCACATAACATGTACCACACTCCACCCGAATAAATGCGCCGGCCTTTTTTCGGTCAAATCCAGTATAGAGCAGCACAGCATGGGTGACCCATTGATGTCAAGAAAGTGGCTTCGCAATACCCGTGGACGACGATCACACATCTATATTGAGAGAGAGGAGGAGAAAATTGAACGGAACAATTTTATAATTGCGAGAGTGATGATCATAAACCGGCACAGCATGCATGGGTTCAAGACTAGGATTTATAGGGATTCCGATGCATTGTTTTGTGATGGCGTTACGAATGTAATATTGAATAAATTTGTCTCAGTGTTTGACAAAAAAGCAAAAACCCGTTGCAGCAGTCAAGAATGTTGCCACAAAGGCAGTAAAGACGAGTATGCCCTCACGAGTTCAAAATTGTTGCTAATACCGGAGCACGAAACGAACAGGTGTCCTCTTGGGCAATCGACACTAGATTTCGCCTTTCAGATCATCAGCTAACGCAAACCAAGTGAATATATTGAGAGTCTTGATCGTTCTATTCAAGTAACTGCTATTATACGCAGACGACATCGCATAGATATCCATCTTTATGATTCGCAAAGCACCTTAAAACAACGAACCGATTGTAGGGATGACCCTATGTTTCTTCATGGAGCACAGTTTTGCCCAAGGCCACACTACATGAGAATCCACCACTTTTTTGGTGGCCGAGAAGGAAAAACAACTTAATCGAATATTGTTCTAGCGACTATTATTTGTTTTTTTTGGATGCCTCTATCCCGGTAACAGCTACTACAACAAATCCATTATATGCAGCTTTCTTTGTGCTAACAATTTGAATCATGTATCCCGTTAAAAACCCGTTTACACTTGGGTAGTATTTGAAATAACTTCCAGTTTTGATTTTTTATTTCAAAAAAAACAAAAACAAAAACCAAAACCAAAACCAATTTAGTTTCTATTTTTTACAAAAACAAATGAGTGCTTGATTACCCAGTTTTTATTTTGAGTTTTTTCTTTAATGATGGTTGCGGTGGTGATGGTGGCTGGCGGCGGTGGCCGGTGGCTGTGGCGGTGGGGTGCTCTCAAAATAAAAACCAAAACTGGAAACCCAAAACTCCAAAATGGGGGTTTTAAAAAAACAATCATGTTTTAAAAACTGGTTTTCAAAACTGAAGGAAAAAAAAAACGAAAACTGTGTATTAAACGTGTTTTTTTTTCTAGTTTACAAAACTGGAGAAAAAACTGAAACCCAAATGATATTCAAATGGACCCTTGATTTATACATGTCACATGTGGACGCTGGAAATATTTATGCTGAGTGACATTGAAACAATAATAGAATGATCTCTTTTGCACAGTGTTAGGTTAGGACTTTTGCTTTTTTGCAAACTTTAGGGTCCTTTGCTCTAATAGTTTTAGCGAGAAACGGATGTCATTAAAAGTTATTTCGTTGCTGCTAAAATTAATAGCGACAACTATAGTAACATCATATCCCATACCTATTTAGTGAAAAATAAGCAAAGTTCAAATTGCAATATTACTAAAGGAGGACCAAATATATAAGCGGAAAGAATCAAACTCAAGAGCAAATATACAAGTGGGAAGAACCCTAATATTATGTAAAGTTCGATCGAAAAGGTTAAGTTGTTGAAAATGGAGTTAAAGAATGTACATCACGTTTTAACATCTTCAAACAAAAGTTCACATAAAGAGCCAACCATGATATAAGATAATCGTGTATGCAAAGAAAAAAATCATTAAGATGGTGCAAGTGTAGCATTTTTACAAGCTATCACGAGCTAAATCACGTAATAATAGCTCATTAGGTTAGAAATTTTCTATTCACTCTTCTATCACAACCGTTCAGCTTTCAGCTTTTTATCCACTCAGGTACTCTGGCGACCTTGGCCTTACTATCTCCCATATGCCTCCTTTTAATTTCATGAACCCACAGATTTCAACAACCGTTGAAGGAATGAATTCAGTCTCGATTGGTGGACTGAGGCATTGAGCACCATCCACTTTCGGTAGATTGTGTGACTATTTTCCTAACCCTCTGGTACCAAGATGATATATATACTACTTGCACTTCCAGTCCTGTGAAATCGCACACACAAAGAGGCCGTTTGAGATTGATTCTTAAAAGTAGATTTTGATTAAATCAAAATTAGTTTCTAAAATTAGCTTTAATCCATTTAAAGCACAATAGATTAAAAGTTTTTGAAGATGTTTGGATAAAAAGTGATTAAATTATATTTAGTATGGCAAAAATTAACATATAGTGTTATCAAGTTGAAAATGAACATTTAATGTCTGTTTATATGTAAGGATATATTGATAATTCTCTTGGTCAAACCTGATTTTTCAAAACTGATTAAATCTTAATCAAAAAAATGAGGATTATAGATTTAATCAGTTTTGAGCACATAAGAACAGATTTAATCAGTTTACTTTTTTTGCCAAACACTTCAAACCTGATGTAATATGGATTTAATCAGATTTGACCATTTTAGAATCAATCCCAAACACCCTCCAGTGTACTTGTGTCTCAAAACAAAGTCTTCAGCTAGGCTTCTAGTTCCCATTTTTATTGCACTTGATCATCGTTTTAGGCAATGTTTTGAATAAATATGGAAAGAGCTGCATATAATGAAACTTTTACCGATAGACATGTCCGAAACATTGAGGTCTTGTAGCTGCAGCTCCAGTTGGAAAACCTGCAGAAAAATTTACAAAGAAATGAAGTTGTACTCCTGAACCAAAACCAAACTCAACTTCTGAAGGAGTGGGATCGGCTTACACAAATAGCTGAAACCTAAAGTTTCACAAAGACATAACTAGTAGTAAACAAGACCGAAGAGATCACTTGCCTTTGCTGCCATGTTTTAGAAAAGCACTTGTTGAAACGATTACAACATTATCGTGCTACCACGTAACACGTAATGAGTTCGAAAACATACCGTACGAAGTCTTCGAAAATTCCGACGTAGGATCCTTGTTGTTACGAGCCTCCAACGCGCTTGATCTTTTTCGCAGGTACGAAAACGGCTACTAGAGTCGAGTTCTTCGTCCACGAACCAAATCCTAGAGCTTGGTGATTGCTCTAGAGAGAGTGCTATAGAGAGAGGGATTATTGCTATGACTTCCTCTATTTATTGGGATATCTCTAGCCTTTATATAGAGATACAATTAGAGACTGGCTTTACCTCCAACTCTTAGGAGATAAAGATGTATTTACCTCAAACACTTAGGAGATAAATATCCTCTAATTAACTGTAATTATCCAGACTAACAAATACACATTATCTGTTAGTGGGCGGATAATGGGTCCATTGACCCAATTTATTAACAGCTCCCACTCGCCCACACACAGGGCAAATAAATCGTAGTCCCTCTTTATCTCTCGTCCACTCATCTCCTCATACAGGAAATGGAACGTGCGACCTACGAGAAAGGATGTCCAGTTGAGGAGTATTGTATTAAGTTATCACCAAACTAACACAATACATCACTCCAAAAAATCTCGTATGTACCCCAGATAGTTCAACTACACCAGATTAAACACTCTCAAATCCCTCATAATGAGCAGTGTTAAACCTCTCATATGTTATGTATTCATGACTCATATCGAAACGAAAATCGACAAAGTCGCCCGGGCTATGAATCACACAACATGATGTAATATTGAACTTTCTTCCCAAAGCCCTCATGTCATTCCAATTAGA
This sequence comes from Escallonia herrerae, assembly GCA_033070095.1. Lineage (NCBI taxonomy): Eukaryota > Viridiplantae > Streptophyta > Magnoliopsida > Escalloniales > Escalloniaceae > Escallonia > Escallonia herrerae. The sequence continues at coordinate 573 of JAVXUP010002468.1, read as the reverse complement.
CCCAACCGCTTTCCTAGACATGCCCCGCGAGACCGCATCATCCATGATCCAAGGGTACATGCTAAAGTAGCGACATTGAGTATCCTCTTCATGACATAGTCTAAGGTGAAAAGGGTACCATATATGATCAAAAATTTTGATCCAAGTGGCTCACACAGTGACGAAGCAGGGATTCATTCGTCACTCCCACTGTCGGTCTGCATTTAGCACATGCAGTATGATTTGCATGCTATGGCGTAACCCGCAAGGGCGTGTCACATAAATGTATAATAAATACGCCATACGAATCTAAGTCTAGTCGCTGTACAAGCGCCTAACCTGAGTTTTTCAGCCCAGTCACTCTCATAGTGCCTGCCTGAAATCTCACATTCGGCTGTAAACAGGCTACATAGAGTTGTGGAGATACTCTATGATCGACCTACATTTATTAGGTCTCATCTTAGCTCCAACTAAGGCGACATGTTTGCTTTATAAGCTGTATCATCTTATTCGCCCACTTGGCGCTTAAGACAATTATGTCTCATCTTGCTCGCTATCTTAGCGCCAAGGTGAATTACCCGTGTGAGTGGGTCA